>CABFWB010000287.1:164200-184007 GCA_902151455.1 Timema bartmani
GGGGGGGGGGGGGGGGGGGGGGGGGGGGGAGATAACTCACAGACAACGTGCATGTGACTAGAGACCACCTCGGTGTGGAAATATGGTGCATCTGCAGACACTTCGCACCGGTACCTCCCCGCCAGATCCATTTGGACGCTACGGAGAACCACCTGGTGGGCGCCGGATGCACTAATCTGCAACAGACGCCACACAATCTACCATGGCTAGGAATGTGGAGTCGAAAATAAAGTATAGAAACTTTACTCTTTTCTAGTATTAGAAGAACAGAACCGATAGCATATTTGGTAGGAGTACATTTTAAGAGAATAATTTTTTTTTTTTAGCGTTTAACAATTATTGTATCGTACTATGATATTAGTGTTATTTTGCGGGTATTGAGAATATCTACTAAAAGTGACTTGACGTATGAATACGTGTAAATAGATCTAGTTAATGTTATTGCTATTCAATAAAGTTCTTATGCAATTATTGCAGTAGACGAATCAGCCATCAATAATAATATATATTGTAATCTAAAGATAGAACAGCAAATTTTATCATAATTCTTGTTTTGTATTTGAAATATTTAATGACTTTTTTCTTAAAATTTCTTCTTATCTTACCTACTTACACAATCTATAGCACTAGGAACGCGGAAGTTCAATGACGCAATTGAAAAAGTACGCTACATATCCCTATCTTGAGCTAGTTCTATCCAGCCCACCTCATTACATCCTATCCCTATTTGAGATAGTGCTATCCAGTCCACCTCATTACACCCTATCCCTATCTTGAGATAGTTCCATACAGTCCACCTCATTACACCCTATCTCTTCCAGATCTATAAGAATGCTATCCTACCATCTACGTCTAGGTCTCCCCAATGGTCTTGTCCTATTAGGTTTGCCATTATTCACTAACCTAAACAAGGTTCTAGAATCTCCCATTAGCTCTGCATGTCCTGCCCACCTTAATATCCGAGACTTGCTTATCCTAACAATCCATTGTGATGAGTACATGGAATTTAACTCATCATTATGTAGCCTTCTACACTCTCAGGTAACCTCATCCCTTTTTGAACCAAATATCTTACTAAACAATTTTTTTTCGAACACCTAAAATGTATTTTCATCATGTAAAGTAAGGGACCACTTTTCACACCCATAGAAAACAACCATTAAAACCATTGTTTTTTGTATTCTGAATCTTGCATTCCTATAAATCAATCTTAGAATTATGATATAATGATTCCTATTCCACACATTATATCACTAAAAACTATAGTAGTATAGTCACAATTCTGTATAAAGGGCCTAGCTACATGTCTTAACTAATTTTTGACTGAGGTAGTAGGAACTTTAAATTTGGTTATAAGAGTGTGGGTTTAAAATATTCCATAGCAAATAATTAATCATAGCTAAATTATCGTTTCATTTTAAACCAATACGATACCAGAATGTAGATAGATACTCATATGACTAAAAGTATCAAAACAAAAATATCGAAACCCCCCTTCAGTGGCCGAATGGTCTAAAGCGTTACTCTTATGTTGGACTGGCCTGCTGATGAAGGGGAGATCGGGGTTCGAATCCCGGTCGGGTCTACTAGAGGCGTTTTTTACTATATGGTTTTACACTCTCCTTCCATTCAAATTCTGATAGATTACTTCTAAACTGATTCCTTTCTCATCCCCACCCCATTAGAGTAATTATCGTTATATGCGTTAAGGTGCTGCAGAAGGGAGCGCAAGTAGTTTTACAGTTTTTATAGAATGTACATTTTTTTGCAAAAATATATCAAATATTTCTCCAGTTGCAACATAGAATTTAGTTTTCTACATATGTTAATATCAACAGATCTTGAATAACTGTCAAGGGTGTCCTGGAATTATGACAAAACTTTTTAAATGAAGAGTAAAAGTGTTGACAAAATTCCAGGACACCCTTGAGAGATATTCAAGATCTGTTGATATTAGCATATGCAGAAAACTAAATTATATGTTTCTACTGGAGAAATATTTTATCTATTTTAGCCAAAGAAATGTAATGCTATAAAAACAGTAAAATTACTCGCGTTCCCTTCTGCCCCACCTTATCCTGAACAGGTAGTAAAAGACGGTGATAAAATATCGAATAAAATATACTGGCATCGAAAGGAAAATATATAATTTGGTAAAATATCAATACTTTTCAAATAACCTTATTTAAGTGTAGCTTTATACGAGAGTCAAAGCTTTAATTGATGAACCTTTTTTACTCCCATTGAAAAAAGAAAGAGTATTAGAATATTCAACTTTGGCAATAGTTTCTTTTAGCACCGCGTCTTACTACCAATTTGGGCATTCACTTAAACAATAATAAAAAAATACAGCTCATGGTTTTGAGAAATAATTACATCAACGTTGATGCCTGGCAGGGGGAAGACCCTGGTATGTGGAAGCTCCTTAGGAACGTAACGAAAGAACTCTTGGCGTCCCTTGTACCATTTGAACGGTGTACAATGGGTCCCCTTCGAGGTCGTACGTGCATCTCAAGATCACGGTGTCTCCTGGTTCCACCGCTAGGGGTACTGTAACAGCCACATCGCGCAAACCACCCACACCTGAAATTAAATAAAACAGATTTGGTTCAATTTTGGGGTTGACAAGAATTAAATATTTTATGCCTATTTAAATATATAAATAGACTATATATTATTTCTTTAATTAGTATATTTAATGTGCATCTTGTATGTACATTAACCCGTCTCGGTGGATTAGTTGGCTAACGCACCAGTCGTGTTGAGGTAGACCACCGAGGACGGGGAGATCGAGGTTTGAATCTCGGTCGGGTGAACTGGGGTGGTTTTTGATAAATGATTTTCCACGCAAATGCGGTTTCACTTCCTCTAAATTCAACCTTCCCAATTCCTAATCTATTAGTGTAATTAGTACTTAGGCGTATAAACCGAACGGATAGTAGGACGCGGTGCTAAATAATAGTAATAAAATAATAGTATGTACATATTATTTTATCACATTACTTAAAGTCTCTTTAAAATAATATACAATCTTTAAAAATTTCTTGGATACCCTTAAAAAGATATATTATGTCAAAGTCATAATGTTCTAAGGTAATACTCTAGCAATACACTCGACACATGAAGACGGATGGATAGGGTGTACTGAGAGTAGTTTTTACTAAATGATTTCTACCCCCCTGCCACGCAAATGTGGGTACACTCCCTCTAAATTTCAACCTTCCTAATCCCTAACACAGTGTAACTAATACCATAGGCGTATAACCCGAACGAGTAGTGAAGTGCGTTGGTAAAAATATTAATATTACAATGTCTTATTTATCAATTTTGACTGAAAAAAGTAAGTATTATCCACCCAAAATGCCATTGAGACCAGAATACTAACTTATATGTAGAAAAATAAATTAAATCTATCAAGTCTGAATAAATAAAACCCAGAACTATAGATGTGAGATGGAAAAAATTTCGTTTCCTCAAAAAATTATCGTAAATTTTCCTTTAAAATTATATTTTCCGTAAATCTCAATTATTTTGTATGAAATACATTCTTTTTTTGCTTAAATGAATTCTAATAAATCAATAAAAGCTATTCAAGTTCTCTCCCCCCCCCTCCCCCTCATGTATCGATTACACCGCTTAGTGGTTGAATGTTTTACTAACGTAAGATCTGTTTTAGATCAGACAATATGTTAATAATTCAATATTATTTTTTTAAATCCTAAAGTAATACACCAATCTTCCCTTGGGCTTTAATGATCTGGTTATTTTATTGGAAAATGTTCATCTCTACTTGTCTGTCATTACAGTCAACTCTCGATAACTCGGACCTCGATATCTCGGACTTCGGATAATTTATAGAAATTTTCCGAAATTAGAATTGTATATAGTAACCAGTGTTGCCAACTGTACGATCTGGATACTACTTTTGATATAATTTCACCACCTGTACAATCCAATTTTAGGATATTTTCTTAAAGTAATATCCTGTGGCCCTGTTATAAAGTAACAAATTTTACATACTTTTTTTTTTAATGAAAATCGGTGGGTTTATCAATATAATATCAGAAAGTAGTATCCTACAGGTAAAAGTACAATCCATTTCAGGTTCATGTACTATCGCTAGAGATTATAAAGTTGGCAACACTGA
Organism: Timema bartmani; assembly: GCA_902151455.1. NCBI lineage: Eukaryota > Metazoa > Arthropoda > Insecta > Phasmatodea > Timematidae > Timema > Timema bartmani. The sequence continues at coordinate 168,348 of CABFWB010000287.1, forward strand.
TAGTAACACGCCAGCCGCATGCTGGTAGGCTAAGAATGTTATAGGTAGTGTAATACAGGGGAATGGCGGAGATCTTACAAAGCAGCGCGACTACTCCTCCCATCTCGCCCCCACACATACAGTACAGTATATAGATAACTTACAGGACTATATACATATTGTAATCCAAGCCTTTCCCATTTAAGTACCTAGCTGTGTGTGTCTTATTTGATATGTATTGTTACCTCGTCACATTAAAGTGTAATATTACTTTAGATAAAGTATCAGTTTTCATTCCTTAGGCACAACTTTATTTACCCATGGTCTATTACACTGGGTGAGATCACTGAAGTCTCTTCAGCGTAGGAATTGTTTTTTGAAAGGCCTTTTTCCCAAACATAAATCTATTATATGGTAGGATATTGGTAGAAAAAAAGACCTTTCAGAGAGTTAATTCCTACCGTGAATGGATTATAGCTACTCGCTGGCTTGTAAACTCGCGCGCGAGTAAGCTTGCTCCAACAATCTCGGCGAGTGTCAACTACATTGGGCCACCAAACTCGCCCACTCGCTCAGTAGAGTTGTTTCCATTTTTCAGAGCAACGAAAACAATTTTACCGCATGAACTACTTCTCTAGACATTTCGATTCCTACTTGTTTACTAGCTTCACTTATTACACCGGGTGATTTTACTAGCCAGAGGGTTAACTACAGTAGCCCCATGGCTTCTTTGGTGCTGACTGACGGCTCACAGCTGACAGCCGACGGCTTTGAAAAGCTATCAGACCAAATTATGTAGCCCTACGCCGAACTATATGATCTGCAAAAAACATGTGTTTAGCAGCTGTCACTTCTGACACTAAAAATTTAGGTATATACCTAAATTTTGACTGTCAGAAGTCAGCTGTGAATTGTCAGTCAGCACCAAAGAAGCCATGGGGCTACTGTAGCTAGCGAGTAGCTTGTAAAGTAGCCCGGTGTTCAAATTTTCTCGCTGGGGTAGAGCGAGAGGCGAGTTTACAAGCCGTTGCGATTACATTCGGCGAGTTTAATAGCGGCGAGTAGCTAGTAATCTCACTCAGTGTAATCGACCCTTAGGACAAACTTTTCGTAAGTAGTACAGACCCCCGGCCCAGTTTAGTACGAGTTATCGAGAGTTGACTGTATTTGTTTGGTTTTTATTCTCAGTATATTATTAACTAGCTGAAGTAATGGCGTTACCCTGGAGAAATGTTCTTAGTTTAGTGATTGTACACGTGGAAGGTATACGATGCCTACCTGTGACGTCACAACAGGTCAAGATAGGATTTTTCAATGTTAGTAAATTCACGTTTTATTCAAAGAGTTTTTTTAAAAATTTGAAATGAAAACCATAAATTCTTCAATAATTCTAAAAATAGTCTTACAGTGTCACCAACAATTTTCATTAAATCTTGAAGCAGTTTTTTTTTTGTGAACGTATTGTAATAAATCATCTATAAAATAAAAATTTAAGATATAACCCGCTTCACAAAATAGCTTCGAAATCTTCAAGTAGGCAACGCCGTTAAATTAATTATCCATAAAACCTGCATTGTGCGTTGTCTGGGGCCTAACTATCGTTTTGCTTCCGACCCGGTTTTTAATTAATTAAATATATAAAATCAAGATTTTTAAATTATAGTTTATAGCTACACACATTTATGCACAGAGACTACTAGTTTTAAACATTTAAGACCTTTTCTTGCGGTAGGTATCGCTCAACGTTCATGTAAGACAAACTGTTCATTTTATTAATATAGATAAGGTAGTTTAAATCATAGAAAGGCTTGTTTAAGTATTTGTTACCAACTTTCACCCTACTCTTCCTCCACTCATACCCCAACAAATTATGTAAATGTATATAAAAATATATAAATAGTAGGTTTTAAATACCTCCTTTCTCAATCCAACCCGTTCACCTCTTTTGCAGACCATAATCCAACATTGCAAAAAAATAAAATAAAAAAAAAATTGGAAAAATATTGAAAAGCTGTCATCCTTACATAGGAAACTTTCACCTTTCTCAAGGACAAACCGATCACACAAATTGAAAGGAAAAAAAAANAATATGTGATTCAGAAAAAGTATCCATTAATACGTTTATAGCTAAGAGTAGTGGGGGGAAAGCATTTCAATGGCATTATGGATCCCACACGTAGCAACCCAAACTTCGGGAACTATTTCAATATTCCCGATCAATTTCTAGCACAATCTCTTCACAGCCCCCCCCCCCCCCACCGCTCTCTCTTCCCCCGTATCCCAACTAATTGCATCGCTGTGTGTGAGAAGCTACTGTACTTTGTGATAACTTCATCTGCGCGTAAGCTTCCTTCCTATTCTTTCACATAAGACTTGAATTCCTACGAGAATCTTGCTAGACAATGGATGGATGTTCATTTAGAGCAGGCTTGTAAAGATGGTGATGGCCATGATCCACACGTGGCCTTTAATATGGTTTGTGCTGCCTGACGACGTTTTGATAAACCAACACACAATCAGGACAGATTTTATTATTTTTTTAAGAAAAAAGATTTAGAAATACACTATTTGTGAATGGTCTACTTTGTCATATTTAATTGCATACAATCCAAAACCATTCACAGAGGATCCTTTTTTTTTTAAGAATGCTTAATTTTTTCCTAAACAACTTTATTTTTGTAATCAAAATGAAATAAAGTTAAAGTAATTTTTAGTTAAAATGGTAAAAATATTTTTAATAGAGTCCTCCTAATTTTTTTAAGTTCTTAATATTTTAATTAATTAATTAAATTAAATATAATTTATTTATTTATTTTAAATATTTTTAATATCAAATGAGCATGACATGCCAAATTTAGAGGAATATATGGAGTTACTTTCCTAGTTGTGGAGGATTTGGTAGACCTAGATTGGCTCTCACCTTTACTAAAACGAAATAAGGGACTCCCTCAGAAGCTGTTATTAGGATTGTCTGTACCCTAATATTTTATACTTTATTAATTTATTCATTTTTGTATACTTTAAATTGTCATAAAAGGTAAATACTTTATTTAATTTATTTCCAATATATTTTATTACTTGTCCAGAATATAAGTATTTAATTACTTTAATTGGTTGGAATAAAAAGGGGAAATATACAAAAAATGTACACGTATTTTCATGGAATGAAAAAAGTGAGAACAAATTTAGGGAAAAAAAAATCGTCTTCAGTGCAACTGATCTAGATTTGAACCCTGACCCACCCATCACCAGTAAACCAGACTAGACTATCATGACGTTTAGTTCACGTATCCAACCCATGTGTGTATTTAGTTACTGGTATATATATATATATATATATATTTATTTATTACTCTCTCATATAGAGAAAGCATTATATAAGTGAAATATTCTACCTAGAGAATATGATGAAAATTTAAAGTATTTTAGTAAGAAAAAGTGTTTTAAAATTTTGTCCATACCCATCCCATGTCTGTCTGTCCTTGGAACTTGAGCCAAATAGTTTTATGGTGGGTTTTTTCAAACCTGTTATTTAGATTTAATACGGCCATACATATATCAAGGAAAATCAAGATTTTTATTCCAGTCTAAAAATTAAGGGTAGTTTACTGATAATTGACATTTTGGAAATGCTTTTAACGATTTTATTAAAAATAATATCTGGCTATTATTTTAATGATATATTAGAATGTAATTCAATTTTTAGAGAAAAATAAAATTATGAGCCCAATTTATTAATTATAATTTTATAAATGTTAATATTTTTTCTTTAATTGGCTACATCAAATTCGTCTACAATTTATATCTGAAATAATTTGGGACTTTAAAATTATGTTTTACATTAGGAAATTATTAATCAAAAGAAGTTTATGATATATATTTATAGTATGTGACAAATTATTTAGGAATGTTTTGCAACGATTTATTTTATACTATTTTCCCCTTTCTTAAAAATTAATTATGTCACTATACTTGGGTTTTTATCATTTAAATTTAAAACTACGAAAGAATTCACTTTAAAAAGCGTCACTGTCGTGTTAGAATACACTGCCTATAATAGGGATATCGGGGTTCGAATCCTAGTTAAATGTACTGAGGTTGGTTTTTCTAAATTAAGAAGTGGTTCAAAAAAATAAATATTAAAAAGTAAATTGACATGAAGATCACGTTCTTTAGCGTGTGATATACATTTACAGGTCTGCAAATGGGAGAAAGGAGGGCGGGGGGAGGGGGGCGGGGCTGTTTTTTTGCAAAAGAAGAAAATGAGGTGTGACACGGGGATTCCAGGTCGAGCTATCCTCGGGACAGTTCCATTAAAGTGCGGTAGAGAGCAGTATGGTATCTGCTGATACCAAACACCAGGCAATTTCCCATAGGATATCCAAGTAACCACGGATGAAAAAAAACCAACGCAACGACGTTCAGCGAAAGAAAGAAAGAAAAAACAAAACGTGATAAAGTGCGACAGCTATGTTTTTATGTTTCCTTACTATATTCCTCTCATGTGTGTGTAGGTTTTTTTTTTATAAAATAATGTATATCTTGAGATTATTTTTGTTGTTTTTTTGTGAAGAAGAGTATGGTAGGTATTTTTATTTCTAACATTATTTTCATGTGAAATATTTTGCAGTATATTTTGTGTCCACCTTGTTTGTATAAAGGAAATAATATATTTTATAAACAATTCTCAGGGTTGTCTTGTAGAAGAATAATAAACTGTATTCTGTTGTTTACTTGTTTACTACAAATGTAGCAAGACAAGCAAATATAGTACATTTTCCATTCATTTGGTTAATTTCATGTTATTTTATTACCTTTACTGAAACATAATTACAAATTACAAATTATATGGTGTGTTCATTTATTTGATATTGTGGACTAATAAAATACATTGTTGAATAAACATTATATTTAAATGGTTTTGAAAGCTAGAAATAAATATCTAATCAAAAAATTCATGTCTAAACAAATCTTTTTTAATTGGCATAACAATTATTTAGAACTCTCAAATTTGATTAATAATAGAGTTAATATTAAAATATATTTTAAATCAAAATTCCAAAAGAAATGTATCATAAAAACTTTTTGAATAATTAGTATTTTAAATAATATTCGTTGACAAAATACATATGTATACAGGATGTTCCCGGGTTAAACGGCTCAACTTTGGGAAATTTGTAGCGGGTCAAAAAACTAAGTCAAAATTTATTTATGAGATTTGCTCGTCTTAGCTTCCTTTTCACGCAAAGAGCAAAAAACTAAATAAAAATAAGTTTTTCTGCAGAGGTCCTCGGTAATGGCTTAGTTTTATTAATTTTCCTGGAATATTGATTGGTCGTGCTCGACCTGTGGCTTTACCTCTGCGTTCACCTGATTTAACGTCATTATAACTATTTTTATAGGAAGCTTTCAAGCAAAAAGAGTATAGAGTGTATTTTGATGACCTTCAATCATTACGACAAAGACCCGTCTCGGTGGCGTAGTTTTGGCTAACGAGCTAGTTTCGTGTTGAGCTAGACTGCCAAGGACAGGGAGATCAAGGTTAAAATCTCGCTCAGGTGAACCAGGGGGTGGTTTTCCCTCAAAGTGGTTTTACACTCTCTCTCCACGCAAATGCGGGTTCACTTCCTCTAAATTCAACCTTCCCGATTCCTAATCCATTAGCGTAATTAGTACTTAAGCGATATAGCCCGAACGGGTAGTAAGACGTGGTGATAAATAAATAAATAAATAAATAAATAAATAAATAAATAAATAAATAAATAAATAAATATAAATATATTAAGAAAACAATGAATTAAAACTAGGTTACAATGACATTTCAAGAAATGTAAATTGATTAATTCAACGTTATTTTTTAAAATCATTACAAATAATTAATAAGTAATAATTATTTTTGAAAAAATATTCAAAATAATATTTATAATAATATATAGATTTTGGAAGGAAATGAATGATCAAAAATCATAAAAATTATATTAAAAGATTGTGTATTATAATTATTTAATAAAAAGTTGTTTTGTTAGATGATTAAAGTTACATTTAATAAAACTTATAAAATTGTTAAATAGATAATCTAATATTAATAAATAAATAATAAAATCATGTATTATATTAATTTCTATTCTCTTTTATTTGATTGGATTATGATTGTTAATTTCATATATGGGATTTTACTTTGTCAACATAATTCGATGGCGTGCACCGCCTTCAGAAAATGTATTTTTTAGGGAATATCTTATCTTCACACTACTGTGTTATTCACATATTTAGATTAGATTACAAAACAGCAAGTATACTATAGTTAAAAGACTTAAATTTGATTCATAATGTTGTCGAACCTAGAACGTTGATTAGAGTGAACGCTTCACCTAAATGATTGAAAATAATGGTGGCCATTGTAGTAGTTTTTAAGAGTACGTTATAAAGATATTGCTATCATTTTTTGTACTAGGAAGGAGAAATAGATTTTATGGGGCTATTGCTCCAATACGGATTCTATATATAATTTTGTTTAGAGGCATTTGTCGACTTCCACGGTTTTGGGGTAAAGTGCTCGCCTAAGGACTTGATAATCTTCGGTTCAAACCTGTTTGATTTCGTTTGATTTTTCTTTAGTGATAAAAATCCGTCACACAACTTCCTTCGGAGGGGAACCCTTGGTCCAATGTTGATTGTGCTATGTAAAAAAAACCTGGAAATTAAATGAAAATACCTGTCCCAGCATAGCTGGTAGGCTCTGTCTCCCTCGCTAGTAGAAATTCTCGTGTGCTGATATAATCAGTCAGTTCAGAAAGTGCACGTTAAATACAACTAATAAATAATTAATAGAACTTTTTTTTTTCTTAAAGTTGTGTCAACTCACCAAAGAAATATTTGACGGGGATATCCGTTTCTGTCGAGTCTTAACTTATTTTACAAAAAGAGTAGGCATTATTTTACAAAAAGCGTAGGCATTATTTTACAAAAAGCGTAGACATTATTTTACAAAAAGCGTAGGCATTATTTTACAAAAAAGGGTAGGGATATTTTACAAAAAGCATAGGCATTATTTTACAAAAGGGTAGGGATATTTTACAAAAAGCATTGGCATTATTTTACAAAAAGTGTAGGCATTATTTTACAAAAGCATAGGCATTATTTTACATAAAGGATAGGCATTATTTTACAAAAAGCGTAGGCATTTAATAGAAACAGGTGGTGGAAAGCGGAATTGGCCTTGACGCCATCTTGGGTGATACAATAAACTCGGAAAATTATCTATTTCAACTAGGTCAAAGCGGATGGACAAAATGTCACGGAAATTCTATTATATGTTTAGAGCCCGTAATAATGTAGTAAACGATTTGGTCGACCGGTTTTAGTGTGAGAGCATAGAAGCATTTAAGTACTGATTTTTTTAATAACTTTGATCTACTACTTTTTTAAATATTATTTAGCCTCACGTCTTACTACCAGTTCGGGTTACACGCTTAAGTACTAATTACGCTAATGGGTTAGGGATTGGGAAGGTTGATTTTAGAGGAAGTGAAACCACATTTGCTTGGAGGGCGAGGGAGAGGAAAAACCACCTCCAGTTTACCCGACCAAGATTCGAACCTCAATCTCTCCGTCATTGGCAGCCTGGCTCAACACGTAACTAGCGCATTAGCCAACCACGCCACTGAGGCGGGTGACTTACTACTTAGTTCATGCTATTTGTACCGTCTGCGTCACACCCGGTTGTTTGATTGGTAGGTGTGCCGCTAGACGGCACCTCGCGCACTATGAGAAGTGGTGTAGTGAAGTATGGGACAGAGTAGTCGAGGTTTAGCTGTGAGATGGATGTAAGGAGAAAAAAAAACGAAAGGAAGGCTGGACTTGATTGTGTGTGTTAAGATGGGACAAGGAATATGTGGATACGTGTGTACTTGACCTTAAGGTGGGGTACTAGTGACCGCGAGTTTAGTGTATTTATTTTACAGTTTTTATAGCATAAATATTTTTTGGCCAAAATAAATCAAATATTTCTTCTATAGAAACATAGAGATTAGTTTTCTGCACATCCTGATCTCAACAGTTCTTTAATATCTGTCAAAGGTGTCCTGGAATTTAATGACAACCTTTTATCTTTATTTAAAAAGTTTGTCACCAAATGCCGCTATGCTCAAGACAGACATTCAAAAACTGTTGAGATTAGCACGTGCAGAAAACTAAACTCTATGGTTCTATAGAAGAAATATTTGATTTATTGTGACCAAAAAATGTTTATGCTATAAAAACTGCAAAATCAATACACCTAACTCGCGCTCACTAGCACCCCATCTTAAGGAGTTAAAAGTAAAGCAAAAGTGAAATATGATATAGTTACTGGCATTTTGTTTCTTTACTGAATGAAATGTTCCCGTGTGACGTAGTAGCAAGAGTGGGCAGTTTGCGGCAGCGACACATCGGTACTCGGGATATCGGGGAAATGTGCCCAGGGGTAGTAAAAAGGGTACATATGTGCATATATGATAGTTAATCTAATGTGGTAGGGATGCTTAAGAAATCATTTTAGAGGTAATCTACAAACATTCGCGTGTAAGGAGGTCGGGACACAATTTAGGAAAAACCATAATTCAGTAGACCCGACCTGGATTCGAACTCTGATCCCCTCCCGTCATCAGCAGGCCAGTCCAACACGAGAGTAACGTCCTTCACCGTTCGATCATTGAAGCAGGTGAGTATTGATATAAGGCCTAGCTAGAGTAAAACTGTGCATGAGCTATAAAGCGTCCATTAATAATGAATGTAATGTATAAAGGGAATGTAAGTTAGAACTGTTTTGAATCAGTAAATATAGTGGTAAACCGTGTAAGCTATATAATATGCACTATCTAATTTAATGATTATAGAACAATAAATCTAGTTATAAAGAACTGTGTTAATGCATGCAGATAAAAAAATGAGGCATCGATTTCTATTTTTATGACTTTTGTAAAAATGTACAAATATTGGGGAAATCATCCGCATTGCGGCCAAAAACATTGTCAAAAAATAAATTATATTGGAATGAGTGCGCTTTGTAGTAAAATGTTTTCATTTGTATTAATATTTAATAAAGCAATTTAATATCGTTATGGTGGAAGAATTAATATTACTAACGTTATTAATATTACATTTAAAAATAATTAGTTTGTAACAATTCTTTGAAATTATTAGACGAATCTACAATGAGAAACAAGCCACTCGAATATCTATTTATTATGTTAACAATTATTACACGTCATCTTAAATCGGAATCAAAGGTCTTAGTCGGAAGAAAATAGCCCAGGTAAATGTTTAAAAAAAACTATAGATAGTATCACGAAAGTCCTTTACAAAAATTAATTCTGTCCAATGGAGGATTTGATAAAATACAGGACAAGATTTAATACAGTAAATATTTCGTACATACAAGTGCACATTATTGGTAGTGTTCCTTTAGTGAAAGTACAAATGTTTAAAAAAAGTCAAATGTCCGAGGAAACATTTTAATTTGAATCTCTTCTTGGAGTACCCTAAGTCCATGTGTTGATTTGTTAGTAACCTTGTCAATATTTGGTATTTTCTAAATCAATTTGTTTCAACCAATATATTTGACCCATGAACTCCTTTTGTCATGGTTATCACATCATCTGGATACAATAACCTGAAGGAGTAACAGAAATACCTGTACAAAACTTGGGACGAATATAATATATGTAATAAGGTGTTTATTTATATTAATGTGACTGTACTTGGAACTAAGACCAATTTTTTAATCCAAGCTCCTTAACAAAATTATTATTCAATTATATTATAAAAAAAAGTATTAGTATTTTATCTGAGAAATTAACAGACCTACACTAATATTAAGTTAAGGTTACGGAGGGGAAGAACAAACTCTGGTTTAAAATCAGGAAAATAAAAAGCTGAGTCTTTATTGGCTAGTAGTTTCATTCAAATTATAAATGGAACATTGGACCTTATATTACTAAAGAAAAACAATTTAATAAATAATTCAAACATCAAACCCCAGACACCAGACATGTATGGGAGTGTATTTACTAAACATGGACAATATTTAAGGAATTTTCAATAACACTACCCCCCAGATGCGTTAATTTTATTGTACCGAAGGCTAACAAACCTCCACTTTATAAGAACTATATTTCACTTTTCACAAAAAACTTATGGTTTCTAATCATTGGTCTTTACCAATAATATTATGATTTGGGAAGTTGGTGAGACTTGACGCTTCACTAGAAATAAAAACTACTCTTGAAATGATTAAAATATATATTTGTGGGGTACAAAACTTCCAGCAGCTTCATTGGCTGAGAAATTGTATCATAGCTCATATTTAATTCTTATTTTGAGTACAATCAGCAAATATTTTGGGGCTTTGACACCTGCTTCTTGACTATTCCTCATTACTATCCTGATATCAACACAACGGAACTGATGAATTAAGCAGGACTCATAATAGCTGTATCGATGCTGAATGGTTTCGAATATAATTTAAAGGTTTCTTCCAAAAAAAAAGTCCTAACGATACTTTAAAAAAGCTTTTAATAAAAAAGTAGTAATTTTGTTAATGATATTCCCAATACACTTGATTCTGTTGCATTTTCCAGAAACATAGCATTTCTTTATTCGTATGGGTTGGCTAAATTGTACACACAGCTCAATACCAACTACGAAGACGGTTACCCTCAATTATATCCAATGAATGAATGTTTCATTTATATATTCTTCAAGTATTTCACGACTCACACATTTCAACTATTCAAGATAGGTTCAATTGTATTTTTGATAAATATATTCAAATTATATTACTTGAAAAGTAGATACGCAACGAGGAAATTGAATTGATTATTTCAGCCAGAAACTTGAGAAAAATCTTGACCTTTTCAGTTCTGTCAAGTCTAAAACTCATTCCTTGTTGAAATTCTGCTTTTTTTTATTAAAATGTAATGGTTTGTTTTACATCCTATAAAATTGAAAACAAATTTGTATGGGTTAAATTATAGGATGATCCTTGGTGAAGTTATGATATTGGATCTTTGATTCATTACTCTCCCAACGATTATGTTTGGTTTCATTATTTCTCTAAGAACTTTCACCTTACTCTCTCTATATATGAGGCTTCTATAGCTTTAATATTTTGGATACTCAGAATCATCGACTAATTCCCCTAAAATCTAATGATGGTTACTTTAACCAAAAACTGGGTGAGCTGAGTACAGTTTTAAATATTAGATGTCAATAATTATGCATTTAATGTTCCTTAATCAAATATACATATAGCCTAATGTGTGTGTGTTTTTTTCTTAATATCTATCGATGCATATAGTGTAACGTACCTTAGCTCAGCCGATAGCATGCCTGTCTACTGAGCTAAGAGTCCCGGGTTTGTTTCCCGTTATGGCCGAAAGTTTATCTTTGGAGAAATGTGGGTTTACTCTTTCACAGTGATGAATTAACGGCCGGGGGACTGGATAAGGTATTTGAAGCTATGACAGGCCTAGCAACTACTCTCGCAGTAGACTAGATGGACGCTGAGGGAGGAGATCGTGATTCGAATCTCGGTCGGGTGTACTGAGGATGGTATTTCAAAAATAGTTTTACATTCAGCCTCAACGCAAATGCGGGTACACTTCCTGTAAATATAACCTCCCTAACCCCCTAAAAGCAGTATCGCAACTATTGTATGAGCGTACAGCCTGAACGGTTTGTAAGACGCGAAGCTACAAAGTAATGTTTGAAAAAAAAAAGTAGGATTTCTAGCTGTTCCCACGTTTCTTCTGACATCATTTTTATTGTACTTTTCTTAATTATTTATTAAAATTGAATTTAATGGGAAAGTACACGCACTAGATTATAATATAAGATAAAAAATAAAAACTTTAATGGGTTTATTATTATTATTATTATTATTATTATTATCATTATTATTATTAGCACCGCGTCTTACTACCCGTTCGGGTTATACGCACTTACACGAATGTGTGATGGTAGGGTGATTGTGAGATGAAATGGAGGACCTACAGTTTAACGTGGAATCCGAACCACGGTGGAGGCCTGGCATTCCACACATTCACAAGTTGTGATTAATACACATCTTGTCAGAGATGAAGGAAGGGTTTGGCAATCATATAGATATATGCCGGGACCTAGGATTGAACCCCGGACCCCCCAGCACGGAAGTCAGACACCTTACCCCTAGACCGCCAAGTCACCAACAATGGTTTTAGAAGATGGTTGCACAAACCTCGTCTAGATTCTTCAATCGCCTTTATTAATTGACATGAAACAGATATTTCAATCTATTAAAATACCATTCAAGGATAGGGAACAGTTAGTTTCTTTGTTCTGCTGAACATATCAGTCTGAAGCGAGGAAGGTAGACAGGACTTGGGGAACAGTCACCAGGGAAGTATAGAAGACTGGTCTGGATCAGTAGATGTGAGATCTATCCGAGGAAACGGGAGAGTAGGGAAAGAACGGAGAGCATTACTCTCAAAGATACAACGCAGGTGTTCTCTCATGAGTGGATGATGATTAGGCTGACCTCACACCGGATCAGACAAGCCAAGACAAGACAATTCGTATTTTAAAAAGACATTCGACAAGACATTTTGTTTCTTGAAAATACATTCGATCCCAAGGAGTGGTGGTCAGTGTAAAGATGGCGAGCGATGGAGAAATAGCTGTTATTCTGTGGTACATATTATTAGAAGACGGAAAACCTAATCGTGGCTGTTGGGTGCATCCAATTAACGCCAAAAGAGATTTATGTGAGCTCATATATTAATTAAATAATTTCTCACAATGGAAAATGCCACGAGAACAACCTAACAACCACGAGGTATGGCAGCAGTCAACTCGTAAAATCAAACCATGAGGTATGGTAGCAGGTTAGCAGTCAACTCGTAAAATCAAACCACTAGGTATGGTAGCAGGTTTGCAGTCAACTCGTGCTTGCGTAGATGGAAGTGTCTTCAGCGAAAACATAAATTCAGTGTCCTACGATCAGACGTCTAATCGTGACTACTTGTGACTAAAGCTGTATTTTGACAAGACATATTCGGTGTGCGGCACTACCATATAAATGTATGTTATTTTGACGTCAAGACGTCTTTTACCGAGCCGTTTTGTCTAAAGACGTTTTATCTGATGCAGTGTGCGGCCAGCCTTAGGGACACTGACTTTTCGTGGACAGTGTTTCCATGAAATGCTTGAAAAATCAATTTCGAAAACGCTAAAACTTGTTTCAAGTTCAAAGAAATAATTATTACTTATTTTTGAATTCACGAAATAAAACAATAAAGGTTTTTGTACGCAAAATCAAAGTTTTTTCCACGAAAACTTATTATTATTCGTATTTTAAAAACAAATTTATGTTTTTAAGGCAATATTTCGTTTGTTCGTTAACACGCAAATAACATTAGTTGTCATGTCAATTTTGATTGCCGTAAAATTAATGGATTAGCGGTCAAGGTCAAATCTACGTAGCCTTTACCATCGATGTCTATAAATATTAAACTACTAGTTGATATATAAACAGAGGATTCGCAAAGATTGATCGTAATTTTATTCTCTTCTATGTAGACTTGAAAATAATATGGGACTACCTAAAAACCCATGCTTTTATTGTATTCAGTTTTAAATCTAATGATAAAATATTTACTATCTATTTATTTTGATAGTTAAAAATTAATCATGGACTATTTTATTCAATGGATTATTAAATTAGATGTTATTTTTATTCCCTTTCGGTAAAAAAAATTGATATATCGAATTAATATTTCTGTGTTTTTTGAAATTCTTATCTATGATTGTTTGTGATCTTTGCAAGCCCTGGAGTTTCTAGTTTCCTTTGTGATGTCATTGTATCTAAGTTTGTTATTGTGAGTTAGAATATTTTATCTGTCTTTATTTATGATTTAATTTTACATTATATTTGTAAAAAATATAATATGTAAAAAAGATGTTTCCACGCGATTTTTCGAGGTGCTATAAAATTATTTTTACGACAATTTTTTTGTTTATTTGAGAATTTTTATTCGAAATTTTTTATGACGAAATTACGAATATTTATTTACCATGATATAGGGTTTCTAAATTGATGATTACATGTTTGTGTTGATGGTCCTAGGATATGTGTTATTGAAGAAAATAAAACACTGCCAACAGTATTTGGCTATTGCTGAACATTTTTAAAAATAATAGGTGATCAGTCGTGAAATAGTAAGTTTAGGAATTGCGTCTATAGTGGCAAAAAACCATTAAATTTATTTGTGGTAGTTAAATGTACCAAACCATAAACTCTGCCAAAGAACTTAATGATTTTGTATCTTATAGGGTTATTAAGGGATAATTTATGTTTTTAAATATCTCCCCCTAAATTAAATTTAATAATTTGTAGGAATGGTCAGTTAGATATTATAATCCTTAACTCTAATAATATTGTTATTAGGACTTTACAGATGGCCGTTGTTGAGTCATTGATAACATTTAAACCTACCTATTCACTATTTGTTTACCTGGAACGCCGCCAGATTATATTTATTGTTTCCACTATGGTACATATTATATGATAGGGACATATTAGAGTCAATCAAGTGATCTACATTAATAGAGTGTACCTATTTACCTTGTTGCTGGAGGAAGTTAGGTTAAGTGTGGTTTTTGGTAGTTTTTCCATCTCGGGTGGATGATAGTTGTTACCAAAACTTTCATTAAATATGAAAAAAAAAATGTATCCTTATTTATTTATATACTCGTAGCTACCTATTATATAATTTAATTAATTATTTAATTCATTGATGCAGTCATGTATTAGCGATACATACATACATACCTAATAACGCCATTCCCTTACGGTTTAGGCAAATAACTGTGCATGGTGTGAATATAGCTCAAAAAACAACTCCGTACTTAATACATCCTCACCAACATTCTCAACACTTCCCTATCCTTTCATACTCCCTTCACTTCAACAACATACATACACCGAGTCATATATGCTCTATAATTCTTAAAACTCTGAATGTTTCTCTTTTACACACATTAGTCTACAACAATTCTACTAATATCCTTAGCTTTTTTATGTTTACTTTTTTAATTTGGATGTATAATACAAAGTGCTGATTTTATATTAACAAGTCTTTTCCACATAATAAAATAAGATAAGAAGATATAAAATGATTTGATTGAGGCAATCGCAAAGAGAGGAACTATAAAGAAGTGGGCAGCAGGGGAGGGTGGTGGGGGCATGTAATGAGGAAGGAAAAGATGCGTATACCAAAGCGAATGATGGAGAGGAAGAGTGTAGTAAATAAAACCACACAGGAGATAAGAAAAGAAATGGGAGAAGCAGATGACAAAGTAAACAATTAATAGGAGAAACATGGAAGAAATTAAAAGAGGAAGATTACTTGAAGGATAAAGGAAGATGGAGGCATTTTTTAAAAAAACGGACACAGCCTCAGCCCGGAAACAGTTGATGATGATGGTAAATAAAATTCAAGATAATCTTTGTATTTTCTAGCCTCCCCAACTTCATAGATTTTTTTTTTAAATTGGATGAAAAATATTACAGTGGTCGGCCACTAATTAAGCGAAAACAATTATTGGTGTGATCTCAGTGGTTTATGCTCCTTGGTGTCTCACTCTTTTTTTTTTTTTTTTTCT
>CABFWB010000287.1:184043-217734 GCA_902151455.1 Timema bartmani
TTTTTTTTTTTTTTGCTCAGTAGCAATTACATAAATGTTTTCCTCTTTAAAAGCGTATTCTGCTTCATCTGATCAAAGTATTATTTTTAAGTAATTTAATGCTTATTATTTCCTGTTTTAACATTATTTAATATAAACATCACAATAGAGAAAATAAATAACCAAAATCAACTATTTAATGTGTCAAAAATATTAATACAACGTAATATTTTATAAGTGTTGTTGGTATATACTACCTCCTAAACTATGTTTTTTTTACAATGAGATTTCTCAATAGTGGGATTTTTTTCCGGAACGCAACTATTTCGTTACAATAGAACTTACTATAGCTGTTTAAAATAAGTTTAAGTGAACAGTATTAGTCTAATAAAGTCAATACATTTAATATCCACTCTGGTATTGGTGCTTGGTATATTTGTCAATTCGTAGTAGCACTTAAATATTTACATTTGTTTTACTAAATTGCGTGTAGAGACTGGTTGCGTGAGCTCTATTTTGTCCAAAAACCATGAAACATTTACATGAGAATAGCGCAAGACCTGTAAAAAGAAAAAACAAATATAGTGCAAAGCAGTGTATAATATCTATCAATTTGTATAGTACAAGAAATTGTCATTTAAAAGTAATTATATTTCTAATGTTGTAGGTATAAAAACAAAGGTAAGACCTAATTAAGTCTCATGACTTGAAAAATTCCCAAATATATTTTATGTTATCACTCGCATTTCAGTGAGTACATTGTTCAAAGTAGTTGCTTACAGGTGTAAAGGTTTTTTTTAAATTTGATTAATTTATTCCTATTGAAAGAAATTTTAAATAGAGTAATTGCATATCTTGTGTATATAAATATAATAATCCTTAAAAAAATTTAACATAAAAACTGAACTTCGAAAATAAATCTAGTATGGAAAATGTGATTAAAATTATTTGATTAAATCAGGATGAAGTTTAAAGGATTCAATGGTATATTTGTTATGTTGACACTTGCAACGCATTATCATTTATCTAAATCAAGTATCTCAATTGAAAAATCACATTGGGTTAAATGTTTCATGGAAACTATATATACTATCATAGAAAATGTTTACAAAGACGAGTTCAGTTCAATTGTGGTCGTGATACAAGACAAAGCAAATCTTAACGAAATTAACGATTTCTTCAAACAAGTGCACATCATTGGTAGCTTTTCTGTAGTGATGATTCAACTGTTAGAGAACTATTCGTTTAAGGAAGATTTTCCTCTGAACTCTCACCCTGAGAGTCAAATTGGAACACCCAATTCCGTGTTTTGGTTTGCTGATAACATTGAAGAAATCTGGACACTTTTTGACCAATTCTCAGAAACTTATTTGTTTACCCAAAAACACCGGTCATAATTATCACCTCTTCAGAAAAAACTAGTTTGAAATATTTAGAGAATGAGTTATCCAAAACTTGGAATAAGTATCACATATTAAATGTTGTGTGGATTTATATATATAAGAGTTATTTACCTAACATATATACTGACGGACAAATTGAACTTTATACAAAGCCATGTTTGTGGACGTACAATCAATTTTCAAATAAAGGTTCATTAATCGAGTTTTTCAGTGACTTTATGAAATCTAAAAGGAGCAATTTATTCTCTGAAAAACTAACAAATATAAACAAATATAATATTAAGGTTACGGAGGGTAGACATATGTATGGTTTTAAATCAGGTAGGTCAAAAGTTGAATCTTTTATTATAAATAATCTCATTGCACATATTAATGGAACTGTGCAACGTGTTGTATCTAGAAATAATAATTATCTTATCAAGAATTCAGTCTACGAAGCTCAAACACCAGATATATTTGGGAGTCTATTCTTAAAACATGAAAGCAATCTTAAAAGATCTTCAATAGTATTAAGGCCTGATTTCCTTACGTTTATTGTACCCAAAGCAAGTCAGTTTCCACTCTATATGAACGTTATTCTACCTTTCAAAAAATACACATGGTTGCTATTAATTGGTTCTTTACCAGTAATAATTTTGTTTTGGAAATTGGTGCGATTTGACATATCGCCAGAACTTACGACAACTATGGAGATGATAAGAATATGTGTCACTGGAAGTACAGTGATACCAGCAGTCTCATTGGCTGAGAAATGGTTTCATAGTTCTTTTTTAATTCTCAGTTTGATTTTAATTAACACATATATTGGGTCTTTGACCAGTTTCTTGACTACTCCACATTACTTTACTGACATCAATACAATGGAACAACTGAGTGAAGCAGGACTTTCAATATCTGTTCCGATAATGGATGGGTACGAGAATGATTTAAATTTTTTCTTTGAACCACTACCTCCTAACGACATTTTAAGAAAACTATTAATGCAAAACATTGCATTTACTAATGACATTCCCAAAACAATCTATAATGTTGCTTTTTCAATAAATATTTCATATTTTGATGCATCCGAAGTGACCAATTTCTACACACAACTCAATGATTACTATAAAGATGGCTACCCTCTCCTGCATATGATGGAAGAATATGCCCTATCTGTTTTGTCATTAATACACTACCCACACATTTCTCCATTTCAAGATAAGTTTGATATACTTATAGGTAGGCTTTTTAAAAGTGGAATATTAGATGAATGGTTGCGTGATTACGAAATTGAATTATCTATTTCAGCAACAAACTGGAGCAAAACATCGAACCTGAGACCTTTACAACTTGGTCATGTGCAGACTTCATTTTTCATTCTTGTAATCGGATTTACTCTTAGTTCAATTGTGTTTATGTATGAAATTAAAATAGTGCGTTTTTATTTCTTACAAGACTAAAAATAAAGTATAAATAATGACGAGAGTGTAATGATCTGGTTTGGAACTAGAATATAACATATTTAAATTTTCTCTGATTTGTACGTGTTCATTGTATTGTTTCGCGTGTTTTTTTTTAACTTTTAGACAAAATTGCTGCCAATTTTTCCTCATTTTAATATTATGGAAATTTTAAATCGCCCCTTCTTAGTCAACAGCCCGAAGATTGGTTTGATGTGATCTCTATTCATCCTGAGCTTGGCTTCCACACAGTAAATTGGCTGCTAAGTGCTGATTGCGGTATCTGGTAGAAATCTCATTTACTAAGGGCGATCAGGAAGTGTAATGGTTCCCGTTGCCTTCAACGTTGAATTTCTAATAGCAAGCGCAAAAGGGACTAGCAATTTTTGCGGGAAAGCTATTTCCACATATCTTCAAACGTATCTTTACATACTACAATTTACATGAGACTGATGAATTCCACTCCGAAGGAATTTGTGCTATTGACTCTTCACAATCAAGAAGCATCTATCTACTTCAGTAGGGTTTTAACCTACAAATATTATGTCCCGAGGAAAGCACTTTATCCCACGGTCACTAATGTCATTCAACCAATCTTCTCTTAAATATGATGCGGGTTATATTATAGCAGAGGGAGAAATAAGCACTATGATTTTTAACCGTATATTTAATAAACCTACTAAGCCTTATTGTTTTTTGGAAATATATATTTTTAAGTACTCTTACATTCCTAACTAATCAAACCTATGCTGTATTTTTTAGCTCGAAAGTAAGAAGCAGTCAGAACGTAGGCTCATCACAACCTTCTCCTGAAATTCTTCCATGCAATCCATAAAATAGCACCCATCCTCCTTCAAATAAATTTCAATATAATCCCCCATTTTTGCCTTGAGCCACCCTAATGTCTTGTATATTCAAGCTACCCTATTAAAATCTTGTGATTGAGACTGTCATCGCCTATATGTGTAAATGACCACCCCACCTCAACTGCTTAATAAATGCTAAATTTATCCCAATTATGTTTATGGATGTATACAAGCAATGAAGTTCTTCAGTATGTAACTTCCTCCATTCTGTTATTTGTTCATACCTTTAGGTCCTAAAAGTCTTTTTCTTGACCCTTTTTATTATTAAAATCACTAAAAGTATTCTCTTGACACAAATAATAAATGCACTTAATTAATATTAACTAAATCAGTTCGAAGACCCTCTTGAATATATATTTACCACCCTGAGTGTGAAAGTTTTAATGTTAGCGATTCGGTTTTAAAATAAAGTATCACTGAACCTCCCTATCCTAGTGATAGTAATATCTTCTTAGCTTTGGGGATGTGACTAACTCTTTAAATGATGTTTAAGTTACTGACCATCCCATACCATGTAATTTTTAATAAATCCAGATATATAACCTGTACTTTTAACTAATACTACTATTTCAGCAAACGACTTAAATTCACACTTACAAAAACCCCACCCTTAATTAATCACACTAAAAGGTTAAGGACCAATTTCATTTACTAGACTTTATTTGGCCCTACTTATAATCGAGACTTGGTCTTTTATATCAGTAAGCAGAAGTAAAATCGATAGAGGTATAGTTTCATGGAAATTTATACTGGTCAATACAAACCCTTTTCCTTTTAGAATAATAATACTTTTTCCTAACCAAAACAACGTCTAAATATATATATATATATATATATATATATATATACATATACATGTATGTGTTTGTGTGTGTGTGTGTGTGTGTATGTAGATATATATATATATAAATTAAATAATTTATAAACTTACCATATTTCCCTTCTGAAATTAGGTGACTTTTCTCATACATAATGTACCCTTAAATTAATATATATATGTGTGTGTGTATATTCCTTACAGTCTAATGAACTAAATTTATGAATTTTGTGCTGAAATGTTATTGATGAAACGATATTTTCTTCTTTTACATCGCCCCATTTGTTCATATTGATTATTGAATATTAAAAGATAAACCGCTATACCGATTCTACGTAATCCTAAAAATAAAATGAAATTGTATATACACAAAAGATATTAAAACAAATTTCAAATATAATTAATTAATTCCTAGTCCAGTCAGAATCATAGTGATATAAATTATAAAATACCAACGCATCTCTCATTACTTCAACCACATGGAAAATTAAACGGAGAGTTTCAGAATCTCCTCGTAGATGATCATGGCCTAATCATAAATTCAGTAACTATCCCTAGATGACCATGGCCTAATCATAAATTTAGTATCTCTCCGTAGATGACCGCAATCTAAATATAAATTCAGTATCTCTCACTAAATGAGCATAGACAAAACATAAATTCAGTGTACCTCTATAGATGAGCATGGCCTGAACATATTTATAAAATAAGTGAATTGAATAATTATTTATTGTTAGAGATACATATTAAAAAATGAGCATTATAAATTTTCAAAGGACATTATGACTTTTTTAAATATGTAAACAGAAATTGTTTATTTAAGTGGTTATGTCACTACTACGTAGGCACTATTTATATTTTTATTTTTAGTTATGTAATACAATAATAATAATAATTAGACTTTCATAAAATAATCTTTGGGATTCGAAATTTGTGTTTGTTTATTTTAAAATGTTTTACTTTATCAAATAAAAATAAATTATTGCAGCTCTGAAAATTTTTACTTTAAGAATATGCTAGATCTTTACGTTTTATATGTGTGTCTGAACACAAAATAGTATATTTTATAAATAAACCTGTCCACATGACTGTTTTATGTTTGTTTGAATATTTGTGGTCACAGATCTGAAAAGGTGTGGTGAATATTGTTCACACTGTTACGCCCTCTCTTTTACCTTGTAGTTTAAGGCCACCGTAAACAACATAACGAGTATAGAGGGGCATAAGCTATATGAAACATAAAATAAATAAATAAGGAAATAAGCAGAGATTTTAAAGTAAATAGTCATTTAATAAGCAAGTATTTTCAACAACATCAACATTGTGGCCTCGACAATCCTAGCAGCGAAAGTATTTGCGAACATAGATTATAGGAAAACATTCTTTGGTAATACACCCTAAACATTATTATTATTTATTAATAATGGTTTAGTAAAAGAAAACCTAAGTTTTACTATGGAAAATTTTCTTGTTACCACAATAAGAACTGGATTAATACCAATGATAAATGATAACTGCATTTCAAACTATTCACACAAGATATATGCAAACGTAAATCTGACTATTCATGAAACCAATTAAATACATAATATGATTCTACACAGAATAAAGTTCATTACGTAAAGTCTCTCAACAATAATATTTAAATAGTCCAATAAACAACGTCAACTCCTTTAGTTGACACATCCAATATTTTAGTTTCAAAAATATATAATAACATAAGACATGTTCTCATTACCGAGTCAATTGTTGCTATTTCTCCTCGATAGAGATGAGTCCACATTTTCACGCGATGCTGGTGAAAATCCACGTGGACGACGACAGGAGCAGTGGTTGTTGGCAGCGATAGAGATAGAGCACAAGCGTTCAGTTAGGCGAGACATTATATGTCTTCTTATTCACGACGCAGTATAGTGTTGCACTTCTATATAGATATAGTCTATCCATTGCCTTCGGTAGTCGCACTTCGGACCGTATGACCACCAGTGCCGGTCATCAGTCAACATAACAGTTTAAACGCACATTCAGATCTAATTACGTGAATACGGAATAATTCTCGTACTGAATCAATCCCGTCGACTCTGGACTCTTCACGTACATAATTATATAGCGAACCGAACATTTAAAGAACATTTAACTGCTAATTCTTCTTTACTTTTACTCGTACAGCACAATGACCACACGGGTCACATGTAGAACTCCGACTAATCTTTTACAATAATGGACATAGGTTATATACAGTGCTAGTTGCGTATCACAAAAGGGGGGGTGGTAACCTTCCAGTTGGCCGGTGACGTTGTTGGGCAGGTGGAAGTCTCGCCATCTCTTGGGAATTCAGCATGCAGGTCTATGATTGGATGAACCGCTCGGTCCAACGGATTTGGTGTCTTGATTTTCAAATCCTCCCCGGACGATTGGCTTGCTACGTATAGTGGTCTGTAGTTAGCCCCGGCGAGGTCAGGTGACGTCATCTTGTCTTGATAGAATTATTATCATGAATTTGCGCCCGCTAGTATCCAACTAGACGGTCAGATGTAAGCATCAATTGCGGGTACTCTCGGTACCTTTGCCCCACTCGCCGAATTAGGACGTTTATTTAACTTGCGAGCAATCTTCGTGTCTCGGACAGCAGATCCAGGTGGTAAGTAATAGAATGGAATTATTATTTGAAATTGAATTGTGGTTGTTGAAGGAGTATAGGGCAGAAAGAGACGTATTAATTAAAGAACTGTATTAGGACTGGATTTACAATAGTGAAGATTACTATTGTTTTGTGGCTATTCTTCGTAGTTTCTTGGAGCGGGTAGTAAGATTGATCAGGTGGAAATAGCTGAGGCGGGTAAATGTAACATAACAATGTTACAACACTTAATATCTAAATTATGTGGGGCAATATATTTTGATGTTAAACTGATTTTGACCCTATCCCTCAAATTAAGGGTAAATTACTAATGAGTGATTTTCATGAATTCCTAATTTATAGAAAATAGATATAAAAAATTTATTTAAAATTGATATCTAGGGAGCGGTTTACCTGGGCTAGAGTTAATTAAAGCTTAACTTACTGAAGAATTATTTTTGAACGTACGAAATATTTTTAAAATGGATCTAAGGATTTTGTTTGAAATTTAAATTTCTGGTATATTTGTCATGACAAATAAGATTTAATACAAGTTTTTCTGGAAAGTTTTCGTTAAAGGTTTGTTTATTAATATTTTGTTAAATCTTATTATGTAAATATTTAAATTTTGACCAAGCAATTTGTTTTTAAGTGGGTATCTGTTAAGTTTTTTATATCATAAATAAATATAAATATATTGATTTTTCTAAAAAGAAAAAAAATAGTTTACTTAGCTACTGCTTTAAGGTAAAAATATATCATTTTCCAAAATAGCCAAAAGGATTTTGTTCAAAATTAGTATCTTGGAACTATTATTCATGATCAATAATAATATTTATTTATATTTCCAAAATTAAATAATTCTAATTTTAATTTATATAATTCAAATTATAGAAAGGTTGAATTTTTTTACCTAGCCATGAATATTAAGCTTAAAATGGCTTTCTGGTTTAGTTTTTCATGACAAATAAATATAATTATTTATTAATTTACAATTTTAATATGAAATGCTTAAGAAGGACAACATATATATATTATAATTATTTGTATTAGAGAATTGTTGAAAACCATAAATTTTACCTAAGAATTTCGTGATATTTTATATTGTGGGGTATTAAGGGACGATGTATATCCTTAAATCCTTCCCCATTATTTAATATGAATGATTTACTGTTTGTATGATCGGAAGATAATATTTTCATGAGCATTTTGCAGGTGGAAGTTGTTGATGAGTCATTGATAACATTGTTAAAACCATATCTATTTACAATTTGTTTACCCTGAAATGTTGCCAGATTATATTTATTGTTTCCATTATGGTTCATCTTATATGATAGGGCCTATTAGAGTGCATCAAGTGATCTACGTAACAGAAGTGTATTTAATCCCCATATCTCTGGAGGAATTAGGCTAGGAATTGTTGTTTGTAGTTATTCCTCCCTTCAATATTACAAAGATGTTCATTAAATATAAGAGGATTTTTTTCCTTCTTTATTTATATTGATCCCCATTAAACAATTTAGTTAATTTCTTTTTTCCCTTGATTTAACCATTTTCTATAAATACTTTGACCAGATTTTTTAAAGTTTAATTGATAATTTGTATGTATGATGGTAACGGCTTATATTTGTTGTGTATTTATCAAATAATTAAATAAGATAATGAGATTTAAATTGATTTAATTGAGGCAAAGGCGTGACTGAATAATGAAGGGTAGAAATAGAGAAGATCTAATAAAAAGAGGGCAGCAGGAGCAGTTGACATCCTATAGAAAAGAGAATTGACCGTGAAGTGTAAGGAAGTGTTGTACAGGACGTACTTTGTACCCATTGTTACATATGTGGCAGAAACATGGATATTGAATATAAGAAAGACTAGTAAAGGGAAGATAAGTGGAATGAAATTTGTGAGGAGCATGTTAGCTATATGAGGAAAATGAAGGATTAGAAATGAAGTTATCCGGGAAACAATTGAGGTACAGAGAATACATAAGATAGTAAGAGGAAACAAGGGTGATAAGGTATGTACATGTAATTAAGATATAAAAGTAGAGAATGCTAAAAAAATAATGGATATGAAATACGTTTTTATAAAACACACAAGATAGACAAATGAAAATATATGAGGAACAGATAAAATTAAATGTGTAAGTGAGAGTATAAGAATTGATCTTATTAAAATGTGGAAGAATGGTGGGAGGATAGAGGAGGATGGAGGTAATACAATAATGGACACAGCCATGGGAAGGTAACAGTCGATAATTATGATAAGTAATATTTAAGATTATCCTCGCTACGTTCCAGCTTCTTCAACTCCCTGGAGTTTTAAAGTGATTAAAAATAAATATTCTGGTTGTCAACCACTAAATGAAAACCATTACTGCTAGGACATTCAGTCTGACATCAAGGATGTATTATGTGTCGAATATTATCCGATGATGTAAATCACGTGCATTGACTAGAGCTGGTTGTTGGTGAACAGGAATTTGACATGACATAATCTTGTGTGTTACACCTTTCTCAAATATTACCTGTTTAAACTAGATCGAAGTGAACAGATATAATATACCAGAAAATGTAAGATTATAATAAGTTTAGATATTATTTACGCTCTTGTTGTTCGGATAGTTTAGGAATCCGTATATGCACTTAAATATTGATATTGATTTTAAGTTTACTACAAGTGCATAATGTTTGCGTGAGCATTGTCTATTAATATTGAAATATATGTGAAATAATAGTGCGATAACTGTAAAAAAGAAATGTATTTATAGTGCTAAAGATTGTAAAATAATATCCATTTGCATAGTACAAGAAATTGTTATTATCAGTAATAATGTATTATATTGATGCGATTAAAAAATGGAGAAAGACATTACCTCTACCCTTCATGATCTGAATAACGTTCATATATGTTTAGGTATGCATCAGGATTCCAGCGAGTATATTTCTCGAAGTGATTGATTTAAGAATTAAAGTTTGTTTTATTTAATTTCATTCATTCGTCTACCTAGTGAAAATTAAAATAAATTAATTGAATGTAATATGTATTAATATAAAAATATTTAAATACATTTTTAAATAAAAATAAAAAATTTAAAATAAGCCTAGCTTATATTTACTGGTTATAATTATTTGATGAAGTTATAATGAGGTTTAAAGGATTTAATTGTCTATTTGTTATGTTGATAATATCAACACATTATTTTGGATCTGAATCAAGTATTACAGTTGAAAAACATAAAGAGAATAAATGTTTGATGAAGAATATAGATATTATCTTAGATAATGTTTACAATGACAAGCTCAGTTCAATTTTGGTTTTGATAAAAGAAAAGGCTTATCTTAGCGAAGTAAACGTTATCTTCAAACAAGTGCATATAACTCGTAGCATTCCTGTAGTGATTCAACTGTTACATAACGATTCGTCTAAGGACGATTTTCCACTGTTCCCTCACCCTGAGAGTCATAGTGAAACACCCAATTCTGTGTTTTGGTTTGCTGATAATACTGAAGAAATCTGGACACTTTTTGACGAATTCACAGAATCTTATTTGTTTGACCCAAAAACACCCGTCATAATAATCACCTCTTCAGAAATAAATAGTTTGAAATATTTAGAGAAAGAGTTATCCAAAACTTGGGATAAGTATCACATATTAAATGTTGTGTGGATTTACGTATATAAGAGTTATTTACCTAACATATATACTGAAGAACAAATTGAATCTTATACAAAGCCATGTTCGTGGACGTACAATCAATTTTCAAATAAAGGTTCATTAATCGAGTTTTTCAGTGACTTTATGAAATCTAACAGTAGCAATTTATTCTCTGAAAAACTAACAAATATAAACAAATATAGTATTAAGGTTACGGAGGGTAGACATATGTATGGTTTTAAATTAGGTAGGTCAAAAGTTGAATCTTTTATTATAAATAATCTCATTGAATATATTAATGGAACTGTGCAACGTGTTGTATCAAGAAATAAAAATTATCTGATAAAGAATTCATTCTACGACGCTCAAACACCAGATATGTTTGGGAATCTATTCTTAAAACAAAAATACAATCTTAAAAGATCTTCAATAGTATTAAGGCCCGATTTCCTTACATTTATTGTACCCAAAGCAAGACAGTTTCCACTATATATGAACGTTATTCTACCTTTCAAAAAATACACATGGTTGCTTTTCATTGGTTCTTTACCAGTAATAATATTGTTTTGGAAATTGGTGCGATTTGACATATCGCCAGAACTTACGACAACTATGGAGATGATAAGAATATGTGTCACTGGAAGTACAGTAATACCAGCAGTCTCATTGGCTGAGAAAATGTTTCATAGTTCATTTTTAATTCTCAGTTTGATTTTAATTAACACATATATTGGAGCTTTGACCAGTTTCTTGACTACTCCACATTACTTTCCTAGACATCAATACAATGGAACAACTGGATTACTCAGGACTCTTTATATCTATTCTAATGATGGATGGGTTCGAAAATTATTTAATACTTTTCTTGGATTCACTATCTTTTGGAGACATTTTTAGAACACTATTGATTCAAAAAGCTCTAATTACTAATGACATTCCCAAAACACTTTATAGTGTTGCTTTTTCAAGAAATATGGCATATTGTGATGTTTCCCAAGTGACCAATTTCTACACACAACTCAACGATTACTATAAAGATGGCTACCCTCTGATGCATGTGATGGAAGAATATGACCCTACCTGTTTTGTCGGTATTACACTACCCCCAAATTTCTCCATTTCAAGATAAGTTTGATATTATTATAGGTAGGCTTATTCAAAGTGGAATATTGGATGAGTGGCTACGTGAAGATGAAAGTGAATTATTCATTGCAGCAATAAACAGGAGCAAAACATCGACCCTGAGACCTTTGCAACTTGGTCATGTCCAGACTTCATTCTTCATTCTTTTAATCGGATTGACTCTTAGTTCAATTGTGTTTATGTGTGAAATTATAAGAATGCGTTTTTCTCTTACAGGAATAAAAATAAAGTATAAATAATGAAGAGTGTGTAATGATCTGGTTTGGAAATAGAATATAACATATTTATCTTTTCTCTAGCTTAATATGTGTTCATAGTGTTCTTTCGCGTGTTTTTGAACTCTTAGGCACAATTGCGGACAATTTTTCCGCACTTTAACATTATGTAAATTTTAAATCACCTCCCTCATAGTCAAGAAGAAAGGTTCGATGATATGTCTATTGATACTGAGCTTGGCTTACACTCTGTCATTTGGCTAGTTAATGCTGCCCGCACAATCTGGTAGAAATTTCATGTACTAAGGGAGATCAGGAAGTGTAATGCTCCCGTTGCCATCCACACTGAATTTCTATGAGCAAGTGCAAAATGGACTAGTAATTTTGGCGGGAAAGCTATTTTCACATATTTTCAAACGTTATTTTTCATACTACAATTTACATGGGACCGATGATTTCCCCTCCGAAGGAAGTTGTGCTATTAACTCTTATTAATCAAGAAGCATCCATCATCTTCAACTGGGTTTGAACCCACAAACATCCGGTCCTGAGGAAAGCACTTTATCCCACGGTCACTGATGTCATTCAACCAATCTTCTCTTAAATATGATGCGGGTTATATTATAGAAGAGGGAGAAATAAGCACTATGATTTTTAACCATATATTTAATAAACCTCCTAAGCTTTTTTTTTTTTGGAAATATATATTTTTAAGTGCTCTTACATTACTATCTAAACACACCTTGGGTGTGTTTTTCAGCTCGAAAGTAAGAAGCAGTCAGGACGTAGGCTCAATACAACCCTTTCCTGAAATACTTCAATGCAATACATAAAATATCACCCATAATCCTGCAAATAAATTTCAATATAATCCCTCCATTTTTTTCTTGAGCCACCCTAAGGTCTTGTATATTCAAGTTTCCCTATTAAATTTTTGTGATCACGACTGTCGTCGCATATATGTCTAAATGACCACCCCACCACAGCTCCTTACTGCATGCTAAATTTATCCCAATTATGTTTGAGGATGTATACAAGCAATGAAGTTCTTCAATATGTAACTTCCTCCATACTCTTGTTTACTCATACCTTTAAGTCCTAAATATCTTTACCCCTTTTTACTATTAAAATCTCTAAATGTATTCTCTTGACACAAATAATATATGCACTTAAATTAATACTAACGAAATCAGTTCGAAGACGATTTTGAAAATATATTTACCACCCTGAGTGTGAAAGTTTTAATGTTAGCCATTCGGTTTTAAAATAAAATATCACTGAACCTCCCTATCTTGGTGATAGTAATATCTTATTAGCTTTCGGGATGTGACTAACTAATTAAATGATGTTTAAGTTACTGACCATCCCATACTATGTAATATTTAATAAATCCAGATATTTAAGGTGTACTTTTTAATAATATTATTATGTCAGCAAACGACTTAAATTCGCACTTACAAAACAACCACCATTAATTAATCACACTAAAAGGTTGAGGACCAATTTAATGTACTAGACTTTTTTGGTACTAACTATAATCGAAATTTGGTCTTTTATATCAGTAAGGAGAAGTAAAATCGATAGAGGTATAGTTTCATGGAATTTCATAATGATCAATACAAATCCTTTTCCTTTTAGAATAATAATACTTTTTTCTAACCAAAACAACGTCTAAATATTTATGTATATATATATATATATATATTAAATAATTTATAAACTTACCATATTTCCTCCCTGAAATTAGCTTAATCTTTCCATACATAATGTACACTTATATTAATATATATATATATCTTACAGTCTAATCAACTAAATTTATGAATTCTGTGCTGAAATATTATTGATGAAACGATATTTTCTTCTTTTACATAGCCCTATTTGTACATATTGACTATTGAATATTAAAAGATACCTAGCTATATCGATTCTACGTAATCCTAAAAACATAATGAAATTGTATATACACCAAATATATTAAAACAAATTTCAAATACAATTCATTAATTCCTTCCCGTCATATTCATGGTGATACTTCAACCACATGGAAAATTAAACGTAGAGTTTCAGAATATCCTCGTAGATGATCATGGCTTAATCATAAATTCAGTAACTCTCCCTAGATGACCATGGCCTAGACATAAATTCAGTGTCCCTCCGTAGATGACCATGGCCTGAACATGTTTATAAAATAAATGAATTGAATAATTATTTATTGTTACAGATACATATTAAAAAATGAGTATCATAAATTTTCAAATAACATAATGATTTTTTAATCTATGTAAACATAAACTGTTTATTTAAGTGGTTATGTCACTACTACATAGGCACTAGTTATATCTTTAATTTTTAGTTATGTAATCGCATTAATAATAATAATTAGACTTCCATAAATAATTTTTGTGTTTCGACTTTTGTGTTTGTTTATTTTAAAATGTTTTACTTTCTCAAAATAAAATAAATTATTGTAGCTCTGAAAATTTTTACTTCAAGAATATGATATATCTTTACGTTTTATGTGTGTGTCTGAACACAAAATAGTGTATTTTATAAGTCGACCTGTCCACATGTTTGTTTTTATGTTTGTCACAGATCTGAAAAGGTGTGATGAATTTTGTTCAAACTTAATATCTAAATTATATGGGGCAATATATTTGGATGTTAATTTTATTTTGACCCTATCTCTCAAATTAAGGTTAAACTACTAATGAGTGATTTTCGTGAATTCCTAATATATAGAAAATGGATATAGCAAATTTATTTTAAATTGATATCTAGGGAGCAGTTGACCTGGGCTAGAGTTAATTAAAGGTTAACTTATTGAAGAATTATTTTTGAACATTCGAAATATTTTGAAAATGGTTACAAGGATTTTGTTTAAAATTTAAAATTGTCATATATTTGTTATGACAAATGGGATTTAATACAGGTTTTTCTGGAGAGTTTTCGTTAAAGGTTTGTTTACAAATATTAAAAAAAAAAATTTATGTGAATATTTAAATTTTGACCAAGCAATTTGATTCCAAATGGCTATCTGTTAAGTTTTTTAAATCATAAATAAAAATAAATATATTTGTTTTTCTAAAAGTAAAAAAAAATCATTTACTGATGTACTGCTTTAAGGTAAAAATCTAACATTTTCCAAAATAGCTAAAAGGATTTTGTTCAAAATTAATATCTTGGGACTATTATTCATGATCAATAATAATAATTGTTTATATTTCCAAAATTAAATAATTCTAATTTTAATTTACATAATTCAAATTATAGATTCTTGAATTTTTTTACCTAGCCATGAATATTAAGCTTAAAATGGCTTTCTGGGTTTAGTTTTTCATGACAAATAAATATAATTTTTATTTTGACAATTTTAATATGAAATGCTTAAGAAGGACCACATCTAAACTTTATGGTTATTTTATTAGATAATTGATCAAAACCATAAATTTAACCTAAGAATTTCGTGATATTTTATGTTGTAGGGTATTAAGGGACGATGTATATCCTTAAATCCTTCCCCATTATTTAATATGAATGATTTACTGTTTGTATGGTCGGAAGATAATATTTTCATGAGCATTTTGCAGGTGGATGTTGTTGGTGAGTCATTGATAACATTGTTAAAACAATTACAATTTGTATACTCTGAAAGTATGCCAGATTATATTTATTGTTTACATTATGGTGCATCTTATGTAAAATGTCCACTGCCATATAAGAGTACATCAAGTGATCTACGTAACAGAAGTGTATTTAATCACCATGTCTCTGGAGGAATTAGGCTAGGAATTGTTGTTTGTAGTTATTCCTCCCTTCAAAGTTACAAAGATGTTCATTAAATATAAGAGGAGGATTTTTCCTTCTTTATTTATATTGATCCCCACTAAACAATTTAGTTAATAATTTTTTTCCCCTTGATTTAACCATTTTCTATAAATACTTTGACCAGATTTTTTAAGGTTAAATTGTTAATTTGTATGTATAATGGTAATGGGTTATTTTTGTTGACGTGTATTTATCAAATAATTAATTAAGATAATGAGATTCAAATTGATTTGATTGAGGCGAAGGCGTGACTGAATAACGAAAGGTGGAAGTAGAGAGGCTCTAATAATAAGAGGGCAGCTGGAGCAGTTGTTTTATTTGAGTGCAAGAGAACGGCTATGGAAAAGAGAAAAGACCGTGAAGTGTAAGAAAGTGTTGTACACGGCGTACTTAGTACACACTGTCACATTTGTGGCAGAAACATGGACATTGAATATAAGAAAGTCTAGGAAAGGGAAGATAAGTGGAATGAAGTTTGTGAGGAGCATGTTAGCTGTACGAGGAAAAACAGGATTAGGAATGAAGTTATCCGGGAAACAATTGAGGTACAGAGAATACATAAGATAGTAAGAGGAAACAAGGGTGATAAGGTATGTACATGTAATTAAGATATAAAAAGAGAGAATACTAAAGAAAATAATAGATATGAAATACGTTTTTATAAAACACACAAGGTAGACAAATGAAGATATATGAGGTGTAGATAAAATGAAATGTGTAAGTGAGAGTATAAGAATGGATCTTATTAAAGGTAGAAGAATGGTGGGATGATAGAGGAAGATGGAGGTATTACAATAATGGACACAGCCATGGGAAGGTAACAGTCGATAATTATGATAAATAATATTTAAGATTATCCTCGCTACGTTCTAGCTTCCTCAACTCCCAGGAGTTTTAAAGTGAATAAAAATAAAAATTATGGTTTTCAATCACTAGATGAAAACCATTACTGGTGGGAAATTAAGTATGACATCAGGGGTGTATTATGTGTTGAATATTATCCGATGATGTAAATCACGTGCATTGACTAGAGCTGGTTGTTGGTGAACAGGAATTTAACATGACATAATTTTGTGTGTTACACCTTTCTCAAAAGAGTACCTGTTTAAACTAGTTCGAAGTGAACAGATATAATATACCAGAAAATGTAAGCTTAAAATGAATTTAGATATCATTTACGCTCCTGTTGTTCGGATAGCTTAGGAATCCGTATATGCACTTAAATATTGATATTGATTTTAAGTTTACTAAAAGTGCATAATGTTTGCATGAGCATTGTCTATTAATCCTGAGAAATATGTGGTAGAGTAGAGCGATAACTATAAAAAAGAAATGTATCTATAGTGCTAAAGATTGTAAAATATCTTTCCATTAGCATAGTACAAGAAATTGTTATCATCAGTAATAATGAATTATATTGATGCGATTATAAAAAGGGAGAAAGACATTACCTCTACCCTTCATGACCTGAATAACATTCATATATGTTTTGGTATTCATCAGAATTCCAGAGAGTATATTTCTCGAAGTGGTTGATTTAAGAATTAAAGTTTGAAAAAAAATAATTCATTCTTTTACCTAGTAAAAATTTAAATAAATAATTGAATCTCCTAGGTATTAAGATAAACATATTTAAATAAATTTTTACATAAAAATAAAACTTTATAAATAAACCTAGTTCAGATATACTCGTTATAATTATTTGATGAAGTTATAATGAGGTTTAAAGGATTTAATTGTCTATTAATTATGTTGACACTCGCAACACATTATTTTGGATCTGAATCAAGTACTTTAGTTGAAAAACTTAAAGAGAATAAATGTTTGATGAAAAATGTAGATATTATTTTAAATAATGTTTACAAAAACTATTTCAGTTCAATTGTGGTTGTGATACAAGACAAGGCTTATCTTAGCGAAGTAAATCTTATCTTCAAACAAGAGCATATAATTGGTAGCCTTCCAGTAGTGATGATTCAACTGTTACAAAACCATTCGTTTGAGGAAAATTTTCCGTTGAATCCTCGCCCTGAGATTCAAATTGGAACACCCAATTCCGTATTTTGGTTTGCTGATAACATTGACGAAATCTGGACTTTTTTCGACCAATTCACCAAAACTTATTTGTTTGACCCACAAACACCGGTCATAATTATCAACTCTTCAGAAAAAAATAGTTTGAAATATATAGAGAAGGAGTTATCCAAAACTTGGGTTAATTATCACATATTAAATGTTGTGTGGATTTATATATATAAGAGTTATTTACCTAACATACATACTGACGGACAAATTGGACTTTATACAAAGCCATGTTCGTGGACGTACAATCAATTTTCAAATAAAAGTAAACTAGTCGAGTTTTTCAGTGAATTTATGAAAACTAAAAGTAGCAATTTCTTTTCTGAAAAACTAACAAATATAAACAAATATAAGATTAAGGTTACGGAGGGTAGACATATATATGGTTTAAAATCAGGTAGGTCAAAAGTTGAATCTTTTATCATAAATAATCTCATTGAACATATTAATGGAACAGTGCAACGTGTTGTATCAATACATGAAACAGATCTAATCAAGAACTCAAGCTATGACACTCAAACATCAGATATGTTTGGGAGTCTATTCTTAAAACATGTAAATAATATTAAAACCTCTTCAGTATCAATAATGCCCGGCTGCCTTACGTTTATTGTCCCCAAAGCAAGTCAGTTTCCACTATATACGAACGTTATTCTACCTTTAAAAAGATACACATGGTTGCTATTCATTAGTTCTTTACCAGTATTAATATTGTTTTGGAAATTGGTGCGATTTGACATATCGCCAGAACTTACGACAACTATGGAGATGATAAGAATATGTGTCACTGGAAGTACAGTAATACCAGCTGTCTCATTGGCTGAGAAAATGTTTCATAGTTCATTTTTAATTCTCAGTTTGATTTTAATTAACACATATATTGGAGCTTTGACCAGTTTCTTGACTACTCCACATTACTTTCCTTACATCAATACAATGGAACAACTGGATTACTCAGGACTCTTTATATCTCTTCTAATGATGGATGGGTACGAGAATGATTTAAGTGTTTTCTTTGAACCCCTACTTCCTAACGACATTTTAAGAAAACTTTTTAACCAAAGCTTTGAGTTTACTAATGATATTTCCAAAACACTCTATAATGTTGCTTTTTCAAGAAACATATCATATTATGATGCTTTCCAAGTGACCAATTTCTACACACAACTCAACGATTACTATAAAGATGGCTACCCTCTGATGCATGTGATGGAAGAATATGACCTTACCCATTGTAGCTGTAATACACTACCCACACATTTCTCCATTTCAAGATAAGTTTGATATACTTATAGGTAGACTTGTTCAAAGTGGATTAATAGATCAGTGGATTCGTGATGATGAAAGTGAATTATCTATTTCAGCAACAAACCGGAGCAAAACATTGACCCTTAGACCTTTGCAACTTGGTCATGTCCAGACTTCATTCTTCATTCTTTTAATCGGATTGACTCTTAGTTCAATTGTGTTTATGTGTGAAATTATAAGAGTGCGGTATTTTCTTACAAGAATAAAAATAAAGTTCAAGTAATAAGAGTGTGGAATGATCTTGTTTCAAACTAGAACATAACATCTTTAACTTTTCTCTAGTTTGGTATGTGTTAATATTATTCCTTCGCGTGTTTACTAAACTTTTAGGCACAATTGAGGCCAATTTTTCCTCAGTTTAATATTATGGAAATTTGAAATCACCTCCTTCTTCTTCTTAGTAAAACCCCGAAGATTGGTTTGATGTGATTTCTATTCATCTGGCTCTTGGTATGTACTTAGTCCTTTGGCTGGTTAGTGCTACCCAAACAATTTGGTATAAATCTCATGTACTAAGGGAGATCAGGAAGGGTAATAGCTCTCCGTTGCCTTCCAAACTAAATTTCTACGAGTAAGCGCTAGAGGGCCTACTGATTTTGGCAGGAAAGGTATTTCCACTTAATTTCAAACGTTCTTTTACATACTACACTCTACATGGTGTAACAAGTTTCAAGTAATAAGTTCGATCAAATTGGAGAGTTGGAATCTAACTCTGGATCAAATGTACTATGACCTCCTCTCTCTAACACACAATTCCAAGGGCTGAACGGAGGCGTTATTAAACTCTCTGCTCAAGAAGAAAGCTACGCCCAGAAAATAAAACAAGCGAATGCAACTCCGCTCATCTAGCTATCATTTTCACCGCCTGGACTTAATAATGACATTCTCAAAACACTTTTTTAATGTTTATAATGAAATATGTAATTATTAGATGCATCCAAAGTGACCAATTTCTACACACAACTCAACGATTAATATAAAGATGGCTACCCTCTGATACATGTGATGGAAGAATATGCCATATATGTTTAATTAGTATTACACTACCCCCACATTTCTCCATTTCAAGATAAGTTTGATATACTTATAGATAGACTTGTTCAAAGTGGATTAACAGGAGACTGATTAAGTGATGATGAAATTGAATTATCTATTTCAGCAACAAACAGGAGCAAAACATCGACCCTAAGACCTTTGCAGCTTGCAAATGTCCAGACTTCATTCTTGTAATAGGATTGACTATATTTTCTATTTTGTTTATGTATGAATTTATATTAGTTAATTTTATATCTTACAATAATAGAAATAAAGTATTAGTAATAAGTATACCTCGGAATTTTAGGTCTTAAAAAAATCACTTTCATACGTCTAAAATAGGCTTTTGTTGTGACCGAAAATAGCTCATAAAAATAAATTCAGAAAGAATTCAAAATTTAAAGTTGACGCTTCTTTTCATTAATAGCTACTGTCCCTGCAGTTTGTTTTTTTCTCATAAAAACAACACTCACACAAAAGAGTTAATATGTCAAAATTTCACATAATTTCATTAAATTTGCCATAGTTTTCATCACAGTAAATAATCAACCCTTTTTCTAAATTTTCCGCTGTAAAGTTATAGCGTTTGTCATTTAATATTAATTTAAATTCTGAAAAAGAACGTTCTTCATCCACTGATGTTATGGGAGAGTATTTAAATTTGGGGAAAATATGATTCGGGATTTCACTTTCAATTTGACTTGAATTTCCATTCAAAATGTCAGCTAAGCCACAAAGATTTTTCAGTCCTGTGTTCTTCTCAAGCAATCTGGCCTATTTCATTTTAACTTCCTTCCCGGCTATTCCAGGTGCTTCACATTTATTTTTATTTTTTTTTGCTTTATAGAGAAGCTCTCTTTGTTCATACATGGCCTTCTCTGTACTTTCGAGAGCAATATTAATTGCCTCAATGAATGTGTGGTGGGCCCTAGATACACCAAATCGTTATGAATAAACGTATCATTCAGAATTTTTTTAGCCTCAGTTATGCAAACAGCATCCTCCTCCAGACTGGCCACAATTTCTTTGATCTCCAGGAAATGGTCACTACAGTATTCAGCAGCCTTCAGCCATGTTCCCCATCGTGTGAGCATAGGGTCTAGGGGCAGAGGAACATTTGGAAGCTTCCTTCATAAAGCCTTTACTCTTGTTGGAGCTTTGATGAACACTTTCTTCACTGAGGAGATAAGTTTTTTTCACCTTCATAAATTACAGTCTAAATTTCACTGCCAATTGATTCAGGCCATGGGCAAGGCATATCACGTGGACAAGAGAGGTGTCGAATACCTTGAGTAACTGCATAGCAGGAGCCATATAGTAAGCAGCATCTGTAAAGTCAAGGAGAACTTAATCCTCGTCAGGATTGGGAACCTTTAGTCCACTGTTGAAAAAAATGAGCCACTGTGTCTTGGTTTGTTTTGTTCAACCGTTTTGCTAAGCTCTAGGTGGTGCATCAGGATCCAGTTTTCCAACAAATGAGTTTGCTATGTACCAGCCAAGACTGTCAGTTGTTTCGTCAACAGAAATACATAAATGTTAATCTCCTAGGTCCTTTTGTATCCTGGAGATTGTGTCGTCATACGTAGGTTGCACATAGCTCTTCCGAAGCGCTGCGTCGATTTTGAAGGAATTAACTGATGGCATTATTTTTCTAAGAACACTTTGAAATTAGAATTTTATAATGTTTTAAATGGTGTGCTTGCTGCCACAATCGGCTGAGACAAATCTGTACTAAATAGTTTTTTTCTTAATAGATGCCTTGGAAGTCTGCGTCAAAGATGTCTGCTTCGTTTTCGACTTGCGCTCCACATTTTATTCATGAACATGTTGAGTTAAGTGGGATTTTTTTCATTCGATACCTAAGCAAAATAAAGAGAGAAAAATGTTAAACTTCACAGATTCTTCTCTAGAATTGTCATAGGGTCATACACAAGAGAATAAAAAATGTTATCTGGGTAGACAAAACTATCATACTTAAGCCTTCAATTTAGTTATACCAACCAAGCGACCTTAGCCCGTTGGAAATATTAGTGCCAGCTACTGCCAATAGAACGTGTCATGTGGTCAGCACAATGAACCCTCCAGGCCGTTTAATCCCTGTTTTCTAGACCGAAGCCACTATTTATTTATTCAAGCAGCTCCTCTTTTGTCCTCACGAGGCTGAGTTTGAATCCGTTCCAAACCCACTACTTCCCAGATACATTCTGGACGCACCTGGGATTGAACCCAGGACCTCTGAGTCCGTAATCAGAAAATCTGACTACTAGACCACAAACGAATAATAATTATCGATTGCATTGCATAAAAAATATAATATTTAACTATTTGCAGTGATACAATTTGTTTAATTTTCTATTTTTAATTTTAGCGCATCCATGTCTAACTGAAGAGTAAATTATAAGACAATATACAGCATAATCTCTAGCCGTAAAAATGATTTTCTAGACTAAATCACCTTAAAATGCACTCACCTCGTTATTGCAAGATCGACCAAAAATAATCTTCCCATCAGTCGTTAAGTGAGGAAATTCCTCAAGCCACTGACGAATTAATGTGGCTTTAAAGGTTTCTACTTTTGGTACTGCAGTTGCACTGCAGCTTTTCACCAAATGATTGCTTCACACTGTGAGCCCAGAGAAAAAAATTAGCTTGACTGCGACCTTAGCCAGTTTATAAGTGAAGATTAGAAAGGATTCAGTTATTGTCTGAGACCTTAGCCAGTTTATAAGTGAAGGTTAGAAAGGATTCAGTTATTGTCTGTGACCTTGGCCAGTTTATAAGTGAAGGTTAGAGAGGATTCAGTTATTGTCTGTGACCTTAGCCAGTTTATAAGTGAAGGTTAGAGAGGATTCAGTTATTGTCTGTGACCTTAGCCAGTTTATAAGTGAAGGTTAGATAGGATTCAGTTATTGTCTGTGACCTTAGCCAGTTCATAAGTGAAGGTTAGAGAGGATTCAGTTATTGTCTGTGACCTTAGCCAGTTTATAAGTGAAGGTTAGAGAGGATTCAGTTACAACACTAGCTCAGTGTGCGATATGGGGATAGTGATTACACTGGATTTCATCACTGAGGGAACTTCATGGTTACTATTGGGAAACAGCGTTGTCACTCTCTAGTTTTTGTGCTGCCAATCTCCCCTCAAATATAAGACAAGTTTCGCAACGCTGGATATTTGATGTTGCCAGTAGCTCCTTCTTACTCCAGCATACCACCTTCATACATAACCGAGAGCGAGGAGATTTGCAACCGTTGAT
The DNA here is from genome assembly GCA_902151455.1 of Timema bartmani. Taxonomy (NCBI): domain Eukaryota; kingdom Metazoa; phylum Arthropoda; class Insecta; order Phasmatodea; family Timematidae; genus Timema; species Timema bartmani. The sequence goes on from CABFWB010000287.1 coordinate 207,694, forward strand.
CGAGAGAGATTACTCCAGTATACCACCTTCATACATAACCGAGAGCGAGGAGATTTGCAACCGTTGATCGAGAGAGAGCGTACATAAGATGAAAGCCTTTTGTTAATTGGGAATAAGATTCCAGGAATCACTGAATCCAGGAAGGAATTGCTATCTGTATTCTGTCCATAGTTTGTACAACGTTTCCAATCCTCAACTAAATGCAGTACAGTCAGTTTGGAAAAATAATAGTTACAAGTGCCGAAAATAAATTAATTTCTTAAAATAATTTTACAAAACAGACATGGCTTAGGGTATCAGTGTACAATAAGCTAAAATAGGTCCTAAAGCCAAAATAGGCAATTTTAGGCACTATAAATTTATGTTTAAATATCCATTAAATTAACATATACAACCTCCTATACAGATATCTACTCAGAAAAAGAAAAGGTTTTTACCTAAAATCCGAGGTTTACTAATAAGAGTGTGTAAATGATCTTGGTTCAAATTAGAACATAACACGTTAACCTCAGTGGTATTGAGATAAAATAATCGCCTCAAGAATCGATGTTTGTGTGTTCAAACCCAGCCGGGGTACAAGGATTTTCCTTGATTGATAAAAATCCGTATTTCAACTTCCTTCGGAGTGGAAGTAAAGCCGTCGGACCGATGTCGATTCTGGCATATAAAAGAACCCTGGGAGACATGTGAAAATAACTTTCCCGCAAATTTGACAGGCCCTTTCACTCTCGCTCAAAGAAATTTGCGTTTTCTGATATAATGAGTTGTTTCAGATAGTACATAATAAATACCTAAAATAAATAGAATATGACATGTTTAGTTTTAATCTAGCTTCGTATGTGTTTATATTATTCTTTTACTTGGTTATTTAACCTATAAATATTCCTAGGGCCACTTTCTACTGCTTTAATAATATGGCGATTTCTAATCACGTTCATCCTTTTCACCTTAAGTCACAACCCGAAGGTTGATTTGATGTGATTTCTATTCATGCGACCCGCCTCGGTGGCGTAGTTGGCTAACGCGTCAGTCGTGTTGAGCTAGGCCACCGAGGACGGGGAGATCTAGGTTCGAATCTCGGTCGGGTGAACTGGGGGTGGTTTTCCTAAATGGTTTTCCACTCTCCCTCTACGCGAATGCGGGTTCACTTTCTCTAAATTCAACCTTCCCAATTCCTAATCCATTAGCGTAATTAGTACTTAAGCGTATAAACCGAACGGGTAGTAAGACTCGGTGCTAAATAATAATAATAATCTATTCATGTGGAGCTGAGCGTGTAATCAGCCTGGGTAGAAATGCCTGCACCATCTGATAGAAGTCCCATGTACTATAGGAGTTCAGTCAATTGAATTTGCGCCCCGTTGCTTTCCACACTGGATTTATACAAACGAGCGCTGAAGTTCCCATCAATTTGGCCGGAAATTTAAGGTAGCATACCTTCCAGGATTATTTTTCTTGTCAAAATTGACATGGGACTGACAGCTTTTCTTCCCCTCTGAAGGAATCTGTGTTACGAATTTTTATAACTCATGAAATATCCATGTACTTAATTTGGGTTTAAACCCCCGAACATCAGGCCCTAAGGCTAGCACCTTACCTCAAGACCACTGATTTCACCTAATCACTTCACATATTCTCTTGAATGTGATAAGGGTTATATTATAACTGAGGGGAATAAGCCATATACTTTTCCTAATTAAAGTCAAATGATAATTGTATGATTCTTAACCACATTGTCAATAAACTAACTAAGCCTTATTTATTTTCGATTTGATGTATTATTTAAACGCTCCTACCTTACTAACTAATCAATACTCAATACAAAGGGTTTTTTTTCAACTCGAAAGTAAAAGGCAACCAGGAATTAGGCTCACCATTCAACCCTATCCTGAGATACTTTCATACAATCCCTTGAATAGCACCCTTCCTTCTTCAAATCAATTTTAACCCAATCCTTCCATCGACGTATCGATCCACCGAAATATCTTTTATATTCAGCTATCCCTATTAAAATGTTGTGAACCCACCTGACATTACCTATATGATTAAATGACCACCCTAACTCATACAACGTGCTTAATTGTCCCAAATATGTTTGAGGATGTATACAAGCAAATAAGTTCTTCAGCATGTAGATTTTTCCATTCTCCGTTTTTTCATGCCTGTCCTAATGTCTTTCTCAAGGTTTTTTTGGTCTAAAACTCTAAATGTATTCACTTGCTACAAAATAATAAATGCTCTTAATTAATTTAAAAAAAAAAAGGAATCCGAAGACCCTGTTATAAAAATACATATTTACCACCCTGCGTGTGAAATTTTTAATGTTAGCGATTCACTTTTTTGATAGACTATAGTGTCACTGAACCTCGCCATAGCTGTAAAATCTTATCAATATAAATATCTGCCTACTATCGGAGATGTGAGGTATAATCATGAATGATAGTGAAACAATTGAAAATAGAAACATACCATCAAATACTATATTCTTAGAGTTACTAAGAAGAATATTATTTAAGTTAGCTAGCTTGTATTAACCCTCATGGAGAGTTACTAAAAACCAAAGAATAATATCCTATAAGAGGCGCTTCCAATTTACAAATATTAAATGGCTAACAATCAGGCATCTACTCAGTATTTTACTATGGCTGGTCATTTCCCAATGAGTACTGTCAGAACAATCAATAATAAATTCATACATTTACCCATTACTAGTGCATACATAAGCTAGTACAAACTATCTTTGAACACTTAGATGCATATGGCGCCTGAAGGGGCCGGAACAAAGCATTATCCCCGCGGGCCACTACTTCAATCTAATAGTGCTCCCACGGGTTGCGCACTGTAAATAGCTAAACAAAAAGTGTGCAATCGTGACTGCAATCAGTCACTGACCTAACTAGGTCCAAGAAGAAAGTGTTAGATGATCTGATTGTAGCCATAAATAGATCCTAAACGTGATCATACCGTTTAGGGTGTCATAAAAATATAACAATGTCTTAAGGACTTAGAAAAGAAAAAAAAATATCATAGACTCAGTATATACAATCACCTAATCCTATACATATGTAGAGCATAGAGCCCTCGTATTTAAACTATGCCTTATGGGCATAGGTAAATAACCGTTAGACTATCTGATCCAAGAAACTATGTTTGATGGACATAGAAAATAACGTCAACATTCCGACTAAAGAAACCATGTCTGATGAACATAGAAAATAACTCAGACACTCTAACACAATACACTATGTCTGATCGACATAGAAAATAAATCAAGACTTTCTCTTACATTAAATTATGTTTAATGGACATAGAAACAGAGTTTAGAATCTAATGTAGATTCTAAACAGAAGATACAGATACTTAAAGTCTCAGAAGAGGCTTCCTTTGTGACGTGGCGGTGAGATCAACGCCTAACACATCGTGGCCACCTGTATTCTTTGGTGCTGAAGTTTTATGTCGTAGTTCTTCCTCCGATGAATAAATACAATGGAATACAAAAATGCGAGTCACAGGGAATCCGTTATATAGCAACAGAACTGCCTCTGAAATGGACTACATCAGGTTATCTAAGGGGTGAAGGGGGATAGAGTTGCAAAATTACTCCAATTTATCACTAGCGCTGTCAGAAGGTGTGGCGAGCAGACACAACTATCTTTCTTTTCTTCGGTGTGTGCCCTTCAATCAAGACGTGAAAATGCTCGCGGTGCCGATATGGTCCTCTAGGGCAATGTTCCTCGACGCTTGGACGTTTCCCGCCAACATAAATTCACAGTGAGTCACCACCTGACACATCTTATTGGAATAGATTAGTAATTGTTATCATGTTTTATTGTCTTAATGGAATTTTAATTGTAGATGTCATATTATATAAATGACATGCTACAGTAACACCAAAGATAGGCTTTTTGGACTTACATAACATTGTTATATTCATTCAACCAAAACATCAAGGAGAATACTAATGAATGGTATTTAATTATATTAGGTATTTAATGTGCACTTCCTAAAAATAACTCATTATATTAGAGCACGAGAATTTCTATGAGTGAGAGCAAAAAGGCCTACCAATTTTTCTGGGAAGGGTATTTTCACATACCTTCCATGGTGCTTTAACATGCCACAATTGACATGGGACCGACGGATTTTCCTCTTCTCCAAAGGAAGTTGGGCTACAGATTTATTTTGCTCAAGAAAAATCCGTGTACCTTAGATGGGTCTGAACCCATGAATAGTGGGTCTTGAGGAGAACACTTAACCTCAAGACAACCGAGGTCGACAATACTAATGAAAATGAGAGGCCCCCAAAAAGATGTGTTGTAAAGCTGTTCAACTACCCATCTCTGTCCAAAATTTGAAATCCGATTTAATTTTCAAGGACTAGCGTTAAAAAAATTGTGAAAACTGGAGCCATTGAATTTTTTCAACACCCTATAATGTTCTAAATAATAATCAAAAACACAAATTTTAATCCATATTATTATTATTGAAGAAATATTATTAGATAAACATTTGAACAATATTGTATTTTTGTAAATTTTATTTTAAAAAAAAGAGAATTACAATAATGTTAAACAGTTACAAAAACATAGCTTATTATTAGAAAAGAAATAATAAAATATTGTAAAGCATGATTTTATATTTTATTGTGTTACAAAATTACTGAATTGGACATCGTGTCCCTCATATATGCCATACAATTTTTAAAAATCTGCTGATGTCAGCCCACAAACTGGTTATACCATCTGAGCGGCCACAGTATTTTGGCGAAGATAGCGCCTATATTTGCGGATAGAGGGTGTCATGTGGTCAACACACGAACCTTTCGGCCATTAATCTCAGTTTTATAGACAGTAACCGCTACTTTTTTTTTATTCAAGTGGCTCCTCATTTGTCCTCGCGAGTTTGATATGAGCTCGTTCCAGATCCGGCGAGTAACAAAAATTATCTGGAAGTGCCAAGGTTCGGACCTGGGACATTTAGACCTGTATCAAGGAGCTCTGGCCACTAGACCACAGAGGCGGTGTCTAATAAATAAAGCTTATCCAATTTCAAAGCTCATCTCGGGAAATGTAAATGTAAATTGGTCGTGTAATGTTTTATTATTATTATTATTATTATTATTATTATTATTATTACTGCAACTTACTAACCGTTCGGGTTGTACGCACTTACGCTAATTTGTAATGGTAGGGTGATTGTGAGATGAAAATGGAGAACCTACAGTTTAACGTGGGATCCGAACCATGGTGGAGGCCTGGCATTCCACACATTCACAAGTTGTGATTAATAGACGTATTATCAGATAAATCTGTGCCGGGACTGAGGATTGAATCCCAAACTCCCCAGCACAGAAGTCTGACCCCTTACCCCTTAGACCGCCAGGTCACCTTCATGCAATGTAGAATCAATTCTTGCATGTGAATGTGATGCCAACTAGATAGGTAAAAGAAACGTTTAAATATAGTGTTATGTTGTGTGTTTTCTTAATGGATTATCGGTTTATAAGGCTACATTAGAGTATCACAAAAAATTGTAATTAAAAACAAAGTGAATCTATGAAACATATAAATCCTTTTTATGATTTTTTTATGAATGACGTACATAAATATTTCTGAAATAGTCATCCGCAGGGCGACAAGAACAAAATTGGAAATAAATGAACGCGCGTGGAAGTAGCATGGTATTAATATTATTTGTTTGTTTGTATAGAGTGACATCTACCATTTAAATGATTTAACATCACAAGGACCTGCTTCAGTGGCCGAATGGTCTAAGGCGTTACACTCCTGTTAGACTGGCCTGCTGATGACGGAAAGATTGGGGCTCGAATCTCTGCCGGGTCTACTGAGGGTGGTTTTTCCTACCGGGTTTAAACACTCGCCTTCCACGCAAATGCGGGTAGTTTACCTGTGTAAATTGGCTCGAGTAACGAATCAAATATATGAAGGTAGAGTGTGTGGTTCAAAAGGAAGGGGAAGGCTATGAAATACGTGGTTAAATGTCTTAGATGAATGTTTGAATAAGAGCTGGAAAAATTTGAGTATTTAACGAAAGACAATCAATCGTCACTACCTTACTGCCATCAACCACCGTATATTTATTTTCAATAATAACAGATTACTTAAGCAAAGAATATCCCTAATTAATCATAGGTACCAATAATTATTTGATGCCAGGGGAAAAAGAGTATAAGTCAAAAAATGATCAAAATGAGATAAGTCTATATTTACATTCTCCTTGGCCGGAACTACCATTTGGTACAGTTAGTATAAGTCAAACTTAAACTTATTGGTGAAAATTTCAATTTGATATTTATAGTATAGTTACAGTACATTTGTTTTCTTTTAGTTGTACATTTTAGTATAAGGCAAGTTACATTTTTAACCTAAACTATTCTTCCCCGGCACTAAAGAATTATTTTGCGCTATGCCAGACTACATCCTATGACACAGCTATTTTACATTTGAGTTTTTTCTTAATAAAATTTGTGGAAATTACAAAGTTTCATTGGATCCTATTTTGGTGATTAGTTCATAAGCTTTCGTGATTGTTATCGAGTTGAAACCAATTCTTGGATGAGAAATATACCCATTACACTTCTATTCACAACGTCGGTATGGAAATCGATATATTTGGTTCAACCCAACACCTGTGAATCAATTCCAACTTAAATTTAAAATATCTTGAAATATCAGAATAGTAATATAATACTATATGTAGCAAATGTAAGTTTAATTTTAAATAAATTCAATTTGATTTTCTTGTGAGGTGATGAAATAGTAATATATTTGAAATCTCTATGTTAATCAACGCCTGATAGGAAATAAATAGTGTAATAACTAATAAATATTAATTAGTAAAATCATGTAATCTACATTAGAAGTCAATACCTATAAAATGTCATTAATAACATTGTAGGATTATATTAATGTTGACCACAGAAATAAATTGTATTTTTAAAATATCTTTCTACCAGAATATTTTATATTCTCAACTGTAAGAAGTGACAAAAAAAAAATAATTTTAAGAAGTGAGAGTATTTAAAATTAATTCTACACTTTTTCACATTAAAAACTAAACAAGTAATATTGCAACAACTAAATTATTGTGTATTTAATTTTTGCATCAAAGATGGATAAATTATCATTTTATAAGGTTAATAAATATTTAAATTATTTTAATCTATGATCCCATTATTTAATCAAAGTTTATTTAAATACAAAAGTAAAGTCTTGTTATTGAAGGTACACCTATAACAATAGAATATATGAATTGATACCATCAGCAAGCTTCAATTTAAGTCTGTCTCCTACTTTGGTGTAAAAATGCTCTCATTACAAAATTAAGTTTGAAAATATAGCTATAACGAACTCTTCAAAGCCACCAAAAATATTCCTCAAGTAGTTTAGAATATTATGTTGTGATCATGACCCAAAATAAATGTATTTTCTCAAGAAAGGCTAAATCTTGTTTACGATAACTTTCTCCTTAATCACGTAACAGTAAGAATTCGTGTGAGACAGCATTGAATTTTAAATGATGTTATATTTTCACATATATTTTTTAATTTATTCAATTTAAAATGTTATGCTTTTTGTGTTATGGAGCACTTTGGAATTCTTTAGGCTTTACTTTGGGGTAAATTATATTTGTAAATAACAACCCACATTTATTTAATTATTGTGAGACAACAGTACGTCTACCAAGGGTTTCAACGCTTCAGAAACTAGTCCCCTTAGTTACTGGAAGTCTTTAATCAAAGTTAAAATATATTTACACATGAAATAATACTTTCTCAAAGATACGTCAATTTTATAAGTTATTTTTCACAGCTTTTATAGTCCAAACATGATATATTTTACAGTATCTTATCCGAAGAAAGTATTATCTCTCCTTTCCAAATTGAGAATTTTTTATTAACTGTACACTAACTTAACTTTAACCGACTTTTCACAATAGAGGAACTTAAAAAGCGTCACACACACACACACACTTTGAGTTAACTTACTTTCTTTACTGAAATTACCTTTATCGAGTTGATATCTAACTTGTAATTCTGTTACAACCCTATCCTTAAACTTAATTTAAACATTCTATTCTTTTATTTCCCGTCTTTGTGTGAAACAATAGTATGTAGCGTGTAACATGTAAAAGGTGAGAGGTTTCTTTATTTTTTAAAAAACAATTTCTTGTTTTTTATTCTTATTTTTTTCAACTTTCTTAATACAAAAATGGCAGTTATATATCGAATGAGTCACATTTCATAATATAAGCCTTCCCACTACATTTCATACTAGTAAACGTATAGCCATAACTTTACGCTTTCATTTCTCTTTCCCCCTTAACCTCAAATTCAACTTTTTGGAGGGGAACTGGGAAGGTGGGGATAGGGAAAAACTATTCCTTTTTTTTCATACATTTTTTTGACCTATTCTAAACATGAAAGTAAATATACCACCATGCTTTATGATTTAATGTTGTGGCAGCTACTAAAATGTGTGAAACTTTTTTTTTCTTCTCTCCCTTGAGTGTTTGCGTGTGTGTTAAGGGGTTGGGAGAAAAGGGGGCAACTTTTCTTCTCTATACTTTTTACTACGAGTTGAGTAACATGAAATGTTTTTGGATGCTAGCCAAAAATAAGCAGAGGAGGGATGAGTCTAAAGGTTTTCGGGTTTAAGTGTATCTGAGAACGCTCTTAAGATTTCTCAGTAAGAAAGGTTCCTTTAAGATGTAATATCTTCCGTCTCTCTTTCTTTTCTTGCTCGGTTAGAATTTACATGTCATCTCTATTACTTAGCATTCGTTCACAACTCCCTACTTTTGTACTCTGGTATTTTTTTTTCTTTTCTTACTCGAGTAGTTTATTTTTGTTCACATTGTAAATGTTTTTTAACTTTAAAAAAAACTATGAAATGGAAAGTACATTTTTGAATAAAATGTTTGTTTTTACCACATTACCTAAAAGCTAACAATAGATCCATTCTCTTTATTTACTCTTCCCTTGTTTTACTGTTTAGGTAACTTTGTACTGTACATTCGTCCACATTGTACTAAAGTATTTTAGGCACTCTTAGATAGAGAAAAAATATATACTTTTTAATCCTTAGGTTATAGAGAAAAGTATCGATTACTATACGTATCAGTTTCGAAAGTGTAAGTAGGACATTTTATTTAAATATCATAATTCTAGTGTTTTATATATGACAATGTTGATGACAATTTTTTCTATCTATATCCTAAGGCCTTGCACGCACTTAAAAATATTTTCGTCCAACACCTCTACTCAGTCGGTAACGTATCTGTCTACTGAACTTAGGGTCCTGGGTTCTATCCCTGGTGTAGCTGAAATATTTATAATCGGTGAAATTTGGGGTTTCTCCTTTCACAGTGATGAGTTGACGGCCGGGGGGCTGGATGTTGTGTCTATTCTAGAGGTAAGTTAGTTGATAAATTGTGTGCTATCTGCTTCGTTGGCTGCGTGGTCTAACGCACTACTTTCGTAGTAGATTAGACTGGCGTGGATGGAGGGCGGAAAATTACTTTGGAAAAACCCCCATCAGTTCACCCGACTGAGATTCTAACCTTGATCTCCCCGGATATGTCATTAGTAATCTAGTTTCCACATGTTATACGAAACCATCGTAATATTATATAATATGTATATAGGTCTATATATAACTGGCGGGGGTATGTCTACCCCAATGGTCTTGAACTTAGTGCTGAGCTCTGGTCTGGGAAGACCAAAATCTGTTTTAACCCCGACTGTGCTTGAAGACATTTTTAACATTGATATATTATCGTCTTTCTCTATATTTTAAATGAGATATACAGATAATATCCTTAAAATATATTCCCTACTATCCTATATACTTGAAATCATTAAAGGTACTTAAATCTCAAATCAGCAGTAAAACGTATAAAATAATATAAATAAAAAAGAGCTTTAATACCTGCCATATTTTATATGTAATCCTTCCAATTTCTCATATTTAGACAACTTTCCTTGCCACTGGCTATTGGGAAGCTAACCCCCCCCCCCCC
>CABFWB010000287.1:226333-249848 GCA_902151455.1 Timema bartmani
ATTTTTTTTTTTTTGCTAAAATGATTTTTCCCTCTTCCTTCGAGCAAATTCGGTTATATTTCCTCTTAGTTTCTACCATCCTCATCCTTATTTAGTCAAATTAAATATAAAAGGATATTCTGGACGGGTAGTATGATATGTATCATGAAACCGTGACATAGCTATGGTACTAGAATATTAATTTACAGGATTTTATACACAGTCCAATTTCAATAGGAAGGACAGTTTAAAAATAAGGTTGTGTTCAATATTGATAACGTTTTAACATACTATTAGTTATATTCTACAGGTATTGATAACTACTATCGTGACCGGCTCCGTGGTGTAGTGGTCAGTCCACCTAGCCTAGACTACGGGTCCCGGTTTTGATTCCCGGGGTATGTTTCCCCTTTAGGGGAATCATCCCAATGGTCCCCAGGGTCTGGAGGGTTAGGGTTAAGTTAGGCTAAGATTCACACTAGCTCCACACCTCCACATTCACTATCATCACATCATGGCTTTGTGTGTACGATGTGTAGATAACCTCCATAAGTGTACCCTGGGTAACGTTCTGTCTCCAGAGTGGCAAATAGTCTACATACAGGGGACCTAAACTAAACATCATATCCCTTGTGGTCATAAATATGCCATATGATTAAAAAAATACTTTTATTAGTGACATTTGTATAACACAAAAATTGACGTATAAATACGTGAAAGTATATCTAGTAACTTTTCTAGCTCTTCTACCTATGAGGATTGGACTGTGTAGTATTATGGATCTACTTGATATTACTAAGTTCCGACACCATAGCTCAGTCAGTAGCGCGTCTGTCCACTGAACTGAGGGTCCCGGGTTCAGTTCTGGCATGGATGAAAAATTTATCATAGGTGACAAATGTAGATTTACCCTTTAACAATGATGAATTAGTGGTCTAGAGTCTGGGTGTTGTACCTGTTCTAGATTTAAGTCAGTTTATAAGTTGGTGTTGATAGATATAATCAATCGATTGAGATAGTGCACGTTAAATACCTAAAATGAATAAAAACAAAATAATATTACTAAGGTAATTAGTAGAATTATGAAAATTTTATTTTAAAACCCATAATAAACTTATCTGCCCATTACAAAGTTCCAAACTACTTCCTTGTTAATGCAATTGGTGTGAACTTGTATTCGTGGTTTTTACTATGTGTATTAATAGTTACATTAGTTAATAATTTTACTAAAATATAATCACACTTTAAGATTTTCATTCACAATTTTAATATTTAAATCATAGAGGAAAAAATATTATATATATATATATTTTTTTTACATATATATATATATATATATATATATATATATATATATATNATATATATATATATGTAAAACAATGCATAAGAACTAACTTCAATCAGGACTGAACAACTTAGCACCAAGATTTGTAATATCTGTGCATGAAGACGAACTTTTTTTTATCTTTACATTAACTAAGGTAATGAAATAGGAATTAAGAAGGGATCATTTTAGAAGAATTAATGTAACATATTTGTGTGGAGGGATAGGGGAAAACCATTAATTACACGATGGAAATTATATAGTCCAGTTGTATTCAACGTTTCTTTTTAACGTATCCCCAGTTATTATCTTTCTTCAACTTTGTACCAACCAACTTCAGTGACTGCATGGTCTAAGGAGTCACTGTCAAAATATACTGGACCACCAATGACTAGGATATCGGGGTTCAAATCCTGGTTGGGTGTACTGAGGGTTGTTTTTATCCAAATGGTTTTCCATTCTCCATCCACAGAAATGCTGGTACATTTCCTCTAAACTCAACCTTCTTCATCCCCAACACATTACTTTGATTAGTATATCCTGAACGGGCACTAAGACGGGGTGTTAAAAAAAATTCTACCCCAATAACTATTGGTACATAATGCAAGTTATACATATTCTATAATATACACCTTAAATAAATCAAATTATATCCAAAATAATTTATTAAATAATAAGTTATAAATTATATATATTTTACTTACATTTCTACGTACCCCCTAAGAGTTATTTGCATACCCCCTGGGGCTACGCGTACCCCAGGTTGAATACCTCTGATCTAGGATGTAGCTGCATAAAGTGATATATTCATAAATAGCCCGGCTTCGATTCTCGTGCTAATATATAATTTTTCAATTTACGAATACCTACTAAATAATACCGGTCACCATATTTAACTCATTAATGATAAATTTTATCCATAGCCCCCCGTTCTGTGGTCAGGGGTGAGTTGCATATCAACTCAGGGTATGGCGTACCCCCCTATCCATTCATCTGGGATATACCGTTAAAATACTTTTATATTCAATTCAACCAAGGCCGTAGCCAGTCAATAATTTCGGGGGAGGGGGGGTGAGTTTGTGGGCACATACCCCAATTGCTAGAAAAAAAATTCAAAATGATAAACAGTTCTGGAAGCTATTTGAGGTGTTTTTAATGGCAACATAACACCATAACTGCCTCAGGCTATAAAAAAGTTCTAGATATTAAACACCTCTAGAAGCTCTCTGAAGTGCTTTTTACGGTAACACAGCCTCCTAATTTGTACTTGTGCCTTAATTTTGATATGGTTTGAACCGTAAATAAAGCCATATATATTTTGTTCATTAAATTTCTGGGGTGTGGAGGGGGTTGAACTCCCAACTCCCCTTCCCTGACTACGGCCTTGAATTCAACGGTTGATTTTTTTCCAAACAATTCAAAAGCTACTATATATATTGCTAATTACTATGCATTTACACGTTTTGTGATATGTTCAGTCACTCTCACTTTTCATACATTTTGATACCTATAAACTATACATGGTGCAGTGTTTTTAATGTTGACTACTTCACACTAGCTTTTTACACTCCCCAGAAGGTTCTTCAGCTCGAGGGTAGGGTATAACCCTACTTACTTTCGCCCCAAGTAAAGATTAGATTTTGAGCCCAGCCTGTATCCAAACCAATATCTTGAAGAAATCAGATACTGAAACTCGATATTAAATTGACACCATCAAGGCATTGATTTAAAAGTCATTTTTTTATATATTTTTTATCAACAAATTGACGATTTAACGATTCAATCAAAGATGATCAGACCTGCTTTGGTGATCGCATGGTCTAAGGCATCACTCTCGTGTTTGGGCTAGACTTCCGATGATGGGGAGAACGGGGTTTGAATCTCATTTGGGTGTACTGAAAGTGGTTTTTACAAAATTGTTTTACATTCCTACACGCAAATGATGGTACAATTTTATAAATTAAACATGCCTCCACCCTAATACATTAGCGTAGCTAGTACATATAAGTATAGCATGAACAGATGGTAGTACGTGGTGCTAAAAAAAATTATCAGACAACATGATTGGAACACATTTACAGATTTGATTGTCACTGTGCGAATCGTTCCAAATAAAGTCGTTTCCGCATATAATAACAAATATATGACAGTTATAAACTCTACTATATTAATTTGTATGTAATTATGTATAAAATATAATAGTATATGAAGGGTACAGGGGAAAAATGGGGAAAGTCACATGAAACAGGTTTTTCCAGAACAACTCCTCTTACATCTCAAACCTCATTAGGACATCAGAAAATACTTTACTTAAATTAATTTAAATTTGACAGATTTATTTTAACCATAACCTAAAATGTATTAGAAAGGTCTTATGATTGTCTAACAGATGGTAGCACTAACTAAGTTTGAGATAAAAATTGACTTTCCCCCTTTTCCCCTGTACCCTCCATATTGTTTCCACTCTTTAGATATGGAGTCAACTTTGACCTTGGCAAGATGAGTAGAGAGACCTTTTTCTAAAGTTTACATCAAGATGGTAATATAATCCATTTTTAAAAATGTATATTCAGTACGTAATCAGTAGACTGTATATCAGTTTCATCATAATATAAAATAAATGGCCTATATCGGAGGAAGACTATGAGTTTATTAAATTCGATTTAAACGATGTGATGGGAAATTTTTTTCAGGCAAATAAGTATATTTCTAAACTATGGTTTTTAAAATTATTTCCCAAATGCAATTTTTTTTATTGCACTGCGTCTTACTACCCACCCTGGCTATTCACATTTTACTACACTACTAGGATAGAAATTCTATTGTTAGAATATTGATCAAATATATTTTCGCTTGTTTGGAGAGAGAGAGTAACTATTAAGGAGAAAACATTATTAATATACCTAGCCGGGATTAAAACCCGATAACCCTTTCACTGGCAAACTAGAGTAAAAGATAAGCCCTCTATGTGGGAATCATACGCTCATAAAAAAATCCCTTTGAACACTTTATATGTAAAATATATGGTGCGTCGCATTCCACAAACTTTCTTTCGCGTTTATATTAAAATATACATTTACTAAAAACTCGTAAGATTTTAGAAACGAAATAATAGGTAAAAAGATCACAAAATAATATACACTGCTACTGCAACAAAAAAATTGTGAAAAGCAAAACATCTTTATCAAACAAAGAGCATAAGAATCAAATTCATTTTCAAAGACCTGAATCAAAAAATATATATAAATATTTGCTTATAGCTCAAAAACTATTGGTTTTATAAAAATATGTTTCAAATAAAATATGTTTATCTTTATAAGTATTACAATTTTACAATGATAAGTTATTTTGTATCTCAAATAGTCGTGGAGAAATTATGAAAATTGGAAATTTTTCTATACGTAAAGTACTCTCAAAGTCATTTTCTTCAGAAAATTAGAACTCCCATCTTGTTTATAATGATAAACAGTGCCTTGATATTAAATTTAATCATAATCGTTAAAGCTAGTTTTAAGAAAATTGATTTTTTTTTCTCTTTTTGCCCTTCGGTAAACTACCCTTAATCTTAGGGTTGGATGTCTAATTCCAAAAATCCCTCGGGGAGCCCTATGAAAACCCCAGATACTAAGTTTTAGCCCAATCGGTATATTAGTTTCGGATCTATCCCGAGTTACAGACAGACGGAAATGTGAAAATCACCTTTTTTGGTTTCAGTGGGTCATGAAACGTTGACATTCATCAAAATCTAAAAATTCGATTTTTTTTTGGATCACAATACTTTCTCTCCAAGGTGTCGAGAGAAAGTAAAAATACGTCACAAAAGTTATAGTAGATTTATCCTAATATTCGTTCATCCATGGAGTTGTTATAAGGACCGTGTTTTCAAGAGGTTTCGAGGGATTTCAGGGAGTGTTTCTCCAGGGTCTGTTTAACTAAGGGACTCTAGCTCACACAAACATGAAGCGAAGAGGGAAGGGGGAGCGGGGCCTAGGAATACAACCCTTAATTGCTATCAAGTCTCCGAGTCAATGAGGTTATAGTAGAAGGGGGATGGAGGATTCTGCAAATACTGTATTGATTAAATGCGCGACCGCTTTATTTGAAATAATATTGCGTGACACTCGTTGGTAGTTTATTTATTGGGGATTAAAGCACCTTTGTAAACATCTACATAAACAATTAATAATCCGTCAATTATAAACTTGTGTAACAAATTGAGCTGTTATTACATGACTAATGGTCTACAAACACGTAGAAAGCTATAACGTGTATTCTTAAAATTGAAAAAGTCTCCTGGAAACGGGAATCGAACCCGGGACCTTTGGTTTAAGTAAGCCAATGCTCTAACCACTGAACTATCCAGGAATCGTCCCGTGCCCATGTGTCATTCTTCACTAATATTTTAAGGCAGAGTCTATGATGGACGTGCGGAAAACGTCGGCTACAAATGTGTGATAGAAAAGCTATTTGATTCTCAAACATATATGTTTATAATTTAAGCTTCACAGGGATGATCAAACAAATATAACACAGATGATTTGAAATACGGGTGTAGCCAACTTGGTTTTCCACCCGATTATCGAGAAAATGTTGGTGCATTTATACCTAATTGTGAATGAACTTACTTTAAAATACCATGCTCATGCCTAATCACCATTCGGTGGTCACGTAGGCTAATGCGCTACTCTTGTAGTTAACTAGACTGACAATTACTGGGAGATTGAGGTTCGAATCTCGGTCGGATGTACTGAGTATGACTTTCAAAAATTATTTCTCACCCTCCCTCCACGCCAATGCTGGTACACTTCCTTTAAATATAACCTTCCTAATCCCTGAAACCATTAACGTAATTAGTATGTAAACGTATAAACCCGAACGGGTAGTAAGGCGCGGTGCTAAATAATAATAATAGTTTTAAAAGTAATAATTTGAACATAATTTACCCTCTTCATTCCCTACTCTTGTAAAACGTTGTTAATTGATTTGGTGTTAATTATACATTTTAATTTGATAGGCAATTAATTAATCATACCTAAGCAGTCAAGATTATAGAACCCATGAATTATTTCTTGGAACTAACCGTAAAGTGTTTCTTACTTAATTATTTTTATTGTCAAATGAGTTTAGTATTTTCTGGTATCTTATATGAACATTTATCAAACATTCGTGTTTAAATTCTAAGTTATTTGAGTGATACTACCCTTTGATAACTTTCCTGAAAATCAATTTCCAAGCTCGGAGGTATTACGCTCACAATAAACTAGAAAGAACTGGGTTCAAATCCCGGCTGAATGTAGTGAGAATGGTTTTTCCTAAACGGTTTTGAGCTCTTCCTCCATGCAAATGTTGGCACACAACTCAAAATTTAGCCTTACTAATTTCTAACACATTAGCTTAATTAGTACATACTAACATTACCGTATTAATAATGATTTTGGGGGAGTTGATAGTCACGATTCATCTAAATTGCAATTATTATTTTAATAATATTTTTTCATCGGTACTACCGTTTTCTCGTAATTTCGATCAGTAGAAATAAACTTTTCAATTCAAACACCAGCCGCAAAGACCTTCAAAACAAAACAAAGAATTTAAAAAATAAATAAAAAATTAGTCTATCTGTATGTGAAGAGAATGTATGCTTTATTTACTCCAATAAAATGTGCACATTAAAATTTAAAATCTATACCTTATCTCAGTTGGTTGCGTGTCTGTCTATAGAGCTTATGGTCCCGGGATCGATTCCCGGCAGGCCAAAAAAATTATCTGTGGTGAATTGGGGGCTTACCCTTTCACAGTGTTAAATTAACGGCCGGGGGACTGGATGTTGTGCCTGTACTAGTCTTAAGTTAGATTATAAGGTATATGAACTAGGACAGGCCTAGCAAGCCGATAGTGGAAAATTTATGGCTTGAATAAAAAACTGATCCAGGCCTAAGGCTGGAAATAGTAATGGCCTTAAAAACACAATATATAAACTACTTATTATTTCATGTACGAGATTCAAACTTTATGAGCGTTTGACAGCAATCCCAGTAATTCTACTACCACGAGCTCTCTAGTGTTTTAGTATCTCGGCTTCAATCCTAAATGTAAGCGTCAAGAGGTTATATCTACGCTATAAGAGTCATCCCAAGTTCATTATAATGAAGGTAGACCCCAAAGAAGACCTTGTAATCAAACCCTATTCTGTACCAACAAAACTTCAATTATTTTACCGAAAAAAAATACGAAAAAATAACCCTTCAATATTATAATTGGTGGGTCTCTTCTGTCTTGATTAAAATTCCTACCTGGATTGTTTTAATACTACCCAAACAAACACAGCCTCGCTCGGATTATCCGAAATATGACAAACTACACACATATACACAAAAAAAGATAGTTTTTTTTAAGAACTTGTTTAAAATAATTCCTCAGGCTCCAGTATATATTGCACCAGTTTTTTTTAAATTTTGTTTTGTTTTCTACCTCAGTACGAAGCTGCATAATTAAAATTAATTAAGAGATCTCCAAAGAGTGAATTAATTAAAACGGGAGCGAGAGAAAAGACAAGACTCCCGGTTCGGGCTTGCTGGGTATACGAAGAGGGTAAGGGGAGTTTTGAGAGAAGGAGAGGAATAGAAAAGTAGGAGAAGCTTTGGCGAAGGCTTGGATTCCCAGAGACCCCGAGTGGGTGCGTGGTAAACAAATTACGAGATTCATTATAAAGCACTCAACACACAGTACTGAAAGGGTTGGGGGTGGTGGAAGGGTAAAGAAGGGCGGGTGTTATTTACCTTACATAAGAATGAAAGCCCTACTACCCCCCCAACCCCTTTCTCTTTCTTTTTTTTTTAGAAACCATCCCTTATTTTTTTTAACCCTCCTCCCTCCTCGACCAAGCTGATAGTCGTGATCTCCTGAAAGTTCCGAGTAGGAGGGTGAGGGAAGGATAGAGGTGTGATAGAATGAGAGAGTAAGAGAGAAAGAGGCTTAATTTAACCCTGCATTATATCTCCAGAGATGGGATGGTTTTGTCTCTTTACCTACAACACCCGATGCGATGTAAATCTTCATTCTATGAAGATTTTAAAAAAAAATCATGGGAAGGGTTGCTTTTTGCTATCAGAAATTTAAGAGATTTATAAATCAAATTAAAATCTTGTATACCTATCAGAGGGCTACGATACTTCAATAAGTTAATGAAGCAAAATAAAAAATAGAAAACAGGTTACATTAAAACTATTGTAATATCAGCTATTTAAAACTAATATTATAACTATTATAATGTCAGCTATCTAATATTAACATTTTTATTCATTTGTTTAAATGTGTGATATTATAATTTAATCACACTAATTAAGGTAAGAAAGGTAGTAGGTAAGAAATTAGAGTAGAAAACTATTTGTGTAAAACCATCCTCAATACAAATAGAAAAAAAAACTTATATTATTATTGATCATGTAAATTAGTCCACCCATATCAATTTTGAAAAAAATTCATCAAACCGTTTCGAATCCATAGCCAGGGACAGACGGACAGACAGACATAATTAAAAAAACTATTTTTTGAGTTCATGTTCAAATTTAACTTAAATTTCGTCAAATTCTCGAGATTGGTATTTTCACAATCACAATATTTTTCTTGATATGAGAAAGAAAAAATTCAAATTTTTAAAAAAAATATTCACCATTTAGCTACTATAAATTAATTATTTTTTTTAAACAATTATTTATACATTAATTTATAATGTTAGAAACTTAAGAGAAAGCATTTTTTTTAAATATTCAAATTTAAAAAAAACATTATCAGTAAACTAGCCCTAAACGGGAATCGAATCCCAATCTTCCTTTCATCAGCCAAACAGACTTGATGATATATATGTATAACTCTTGCCCATAGATCATCATCAACTGTTTCCAGCCTGTGGCCGGGTCAGTTTAGTCAAATTTCTCCATCCTTCTACCAATTTTCTCCTCTCACTTGAACCCTTTCTCTTATCTGCTCCTCCCATCTCATTCTTGTCCATAGATGTTGGTTGTTATTAATTAACATTATAATTTTGAATTCATTTTTATTATTTGAATCGCGTCTTACTAACCGTTCGGGTTATACGCACTTACGCTAATGTGTAATGGTAGGGTGCTTGTGAGAAGAAATGGAGGACCTACAGTTTAACGTGGGATCCGAACCACGGTGTGGGCCTGGCATTCCTCACATTCACAAGTTGTGATTAATACACGTCTTGTCAGAGGTGAAGGAAGGGTTTGACAATCAGATAAATCTGTGCCGGGACCGAGGATTGAACCCTGGCCCCCTAGCACAGAAGTCACCCAGAAAGGTCACTATATTTTTTAAATCGCTTAACTCCTAGCTATCAGGGAACGAAACGATTTATCTATTTATCAGATATTATTTTATTTTATTAGAGACTTTTCAATCTTAAAATATATTTTGATCAAAGAAATATTTCATAGTTTGTAAATATTATTAAAATAAAATACATGTTAGACACAAATTAGATTTACTTGTAAACAGATATTTAAAAAAATTAAAATAATAAATTGCAATTTCGATAACTTGTAAGTTTCAATTTCTCCAAAAATCATCCCATCTTATAGTAACAGGACTATTCAGGTTTTATTCAAAAAATATTGTATTTTTTATATTTTAATATATTTGATAGCCTACTAAACCAATTTCAGGATTTCATATTTTCGTCATCGCAGCTTACTACCCGTTTCGGTTGTACACATTTGTACTAATCACGCCAATGAGCTAGGAATGAATAAGGTTGAATTTAGAGAATGTATACCCACATTCGCGCGGAGAGAGAGGAAACTCATTTAGGAGAAAAAACATTCTCAATACACGCATCGAGAGTTAAAATCTCGATTTCCTCCTCACCAGCAGTCCCGTATATTATGAGAGTGATGCCTAAAAAGTAAAAACTCAAATAATTTAGAATTAAAATACGAATCTTTGATTAATGTTGATAAAAGGTACTAGGAAATGTTTCACATGTTTGATAATAAATATAATTAAGTTAGAAACTCCTTACAGCTAGTTCCAAGAAATAGAACGTTGGCTCTACTACCTTGGCTACGTACTTCTATTATTTTTCTAACAAATTGATTTGGATAATTATCGCCAAGGCAGTTGGTGACATTTTCCAAGGGTTTTGAATGGGAAGGGTATATATAATTGCATTTGTAATCATTACTTTTAATTTTTTTTATTAATAATGTATTAATTAAATGTTCAAGTGTGAGGATGATAGTTTTAAACAAGCAAATTCCTAATTAGATATAAATGGACCAACATTTTCCAGGTAAGCGAATGGAAAACCAAGTAGGTTATACCCAAAACAAATGGTCTACCCCAATTGAAAACCTGAATTTTCTTGAGAATTTCTGGCTTTTCCACTGTGTGAGGATTGGCTTTTTTACTTTCTCTCGATACCTCTGAGAGAGAAGTATTGTGATTGTCAAAAATATCGAACTGGTGGTTTTGATAAATGTCGACGTTTCAACCCCCTGAAACAAACAAATTTTGTTTTCGCGATGTTGTATGTGTGTCTGTATCTCAGTCTAGAGCCTAAACAATTTTACCGATTGGGCTCAAGCTTGTTATCTAGGGTTTTCATAGGGTTCTTCCCCCGAGGTATTTTTGGAATTAAATTTCTAGCCTTAAAATTAAGAGTAGTTTACTGAAGGGCAAAATGAGATAAATCGATTTTCTCAAAATTGGCTCTAACGATTTTGATTAAATTTTATATCTGGTCATTGTTTATCATTATAAATAAGATGGCGAATATAATTTTCTCATGAAAATTATTTTGAGGATACCTTATACATGAGGGATTTTCCCATTTTTATAATATTTTCGTAACTATTTGAGATATGAAATAATACATCATTGTAGAATTGTAGTAATATTAAAGATACAAAAATATTTTATTTGAAATATATTTTTGTTAAACCAATTGCTTATGAGCTATAATCAAACATACATACTTCTTAATTCAGGTATTTGACAATGAATTTGATTCTTATGTTCTTTGGTGACAAAGATGTTTCTCTTTTCTCAATTTCTCTGTACCAGTGTTCCTAGTTCCTAATGCCGTAGATTAAGTAACAGTGTATATTACTATCTCATTTATGATCTTTGGTGTAGTGTTTCTATTACTTTGTATATTATATTATATATTATTTCGTTTCATAAATTTTACTAGTTTTTGATAAATATATATCTTAAGATAAAAGCGGGAGAAAGTATGTGCGGTACAACGTATAATTCATTTGTATGATGTGGCTGAATTTTTTTTAATGACTCATCTTTACAACCAATTTGTTCCTATCACCATAAAAAAAAGATTTGTGTTTGATTCTTTATCAATAAATAAAATATTTATTTTTGGTTAAAATAAATCAATTTTTACATGAGTGGTATGGTGTACCAAATAGACATATAGCTAAGAGAGAGGTCGTTATAAAGTTCTCACCGTGGTGTGAATGTAAGGAAAAGATACGTTGTGCTTAGAATCAAACACTGACAAGTTGTGGAAAGTTGATAGCCTTTGACGAGTAATCTATTAACTAGCAAATCGAGTGAGGCCTCATTCTATAGAACCTTTCCCAGTGAAAAGTTTTGAATACATTTTAGCGCGATAATAAGTGGCCATAAATGTAACTATCCTCTAGTAAATGCTACAAAATTGTCAATTCACAGCAATAAGACCCATACGTATCGATTATTAATTGGTCTAGACAATGAGCTATTATCAACCAATAACCAGAAATATTAGCTCTGATTGGTTCTGGTGGTATTACTAGTAAATTTTATTAATTTACCTCATATTCTTGTCCAAACAATAACTGTCATCATTCATCCCAGAAGTTCAAAAAATCAATTTCAAAAGAAGGGTAGGGCCGAAAGGGCAAAATAGATTAAAGTAATACTATTCACATTTTTCAGTATTACAACTGTTATAATATCTGAAACCCCATAAAGATACCAGCAAACACTACTTTAAAGTAAATTAGAAATGTCTCATGATTGTCTAACAGATGGAAGCACTAACTAAATTTGAATTAAAACATTACTTTTTCCCTTTCCCCCTGTACCCTTCATATGAAAGAGGGTTTAATAAACAGATAAATTCCTTAGGAAAGTCTGTGATGTCAGAGGACACAATATTTCCATGTACCAGCTATACTTGACACTCACTGTCTATTATTTTCCTTGGAATGTCCTGCGAGATTCCAGTCGTTGTTTACAACATTCCATGAAGCAGGCGACTCGACTCTTAACTCCTCCATTTACTGATGACAAAATAAACTCTACTAACGATCCGAGCCGTCATGAAGAATCCGACAATACAGCCCTTGTAACGTACTCTCTTATTGAAGCTCTGAAGAATGGGAGTTGACATGGTGGAATTATGATAGGAAGGGCATTTTAGAAAATACTGACTTATTTTTTATTGGTCAACAGTTCTATCCTCACTCACTCCATTCTAAAAATGCTAAGCACATCATATTTTAGAATTATGTACAGTTTTTTTATCACCACGTCTTACAAACAGTTCAGGTTAACTATAATTACTATAATGGGGTGTGGATGAGAAAGGAAGCATTTTAGAGGTAATCTATCCACATCTGCTTGGAAAGAGAGTGTGAAAACCATTTAGGGACAACCACCTTTAGTAGACCCAACCGGAATTTGAACACTGATCTACCAGTCTTCAAAAGTCCAGTCTAGCACGAAAGTGACGCTTTAGACCATTCGGCCACTGAAGAATATTATTAATTAGTCTTAAGCTATCTCTTTGGTTTTCCCGTTGAAAAATCTCCTATAATTTCTCCTTTGATTTGAAGTTGATATTTTTACTTGGCGATCAAGCTAAAATTTAAAATAAATCTAATATTAAATTCAATGCCGGTATTTCATTATATTCATATTGAGTAGCCACTGTTCCCGTAGTTTAATATGTCAGTCTCTCAATAAATATCTAAACTTAATAAATAGTCATCCTAAGTAGTCGATCGAGTGTTAAGAATTAAAAATAAAAATGTCTTTAGATCCGCTATTAAATAAAAAAACCTTTTGAGGGGGGCGTCATCTTGAAACGGATAAACAGATTGAAAAATAGTGTACATAAATCTTCCAACCTAGGTTCAAAAAACATCCCTACAAAATCTCGCTAAAAGTGGTCTACGCACTCGACAGCTATCACCTAAACATCCGGACAGATATACACACTGGATATCATATCTGAGGGAACTGGATGGTTACTAATGGAAAACAGCACTGTCATTCTCTTGTTTTGTGTGGTCAATCTCCCCTCAAATATGAGATAAGTTTCGCAACGCTGGTTAGTCGAGGTTGCCAGTATCTCTTTCTTACCCCAGCACACCATCTTCAGACGTAACTGAGAGCAATATTTGGCAACAGTTAACTGAGAGAGAGAGGGAGAGCTAAGATAAAGATTTTCTCCATAGGATATGAAGTTCCCTCAGCAATGATATTGGGTGTAGACAAAATGCCTAGTCAAGCTAAAACCGGATCTTGCTATGCTCTGAAAATTATTATTTTATAGGCATATAAACCATTTATCAAACGCGTTAGATATGTATGACATTACTTGATGTATGAAAATATTAAATAATTTGAAGACCTACAATATTTTGGATGTAGAAGATGTATGAAAAGATAATAAGTGTACTTTTAATTCATTGACTACCCACATCAGTGGTGAAGCAGACTAGACATCAAGCCTATCTTGCCTGGCTAGCCATTGATAAGGTCATCATGGTTTAATTATTATTTTATCACCGCGTCTTACTACCCGTTAGGGCTACACGCATGTGTACTAACTATGCTAATGTTTTAGGGACGAGGAAGGTAGAATTTAGAGGACATGTACTCGTATTTGCGAAAGTGGAAATGCATTAAGGAAAAAAATAACAATCTCAGTACGCCGGCTTCTTGGTGTAGCTATCAACATTCCTGTGCTCAAATCTAGAGGTCATGGGTTCGATTCTCGGCAGTATAATAGGTATTTTTCTCGAAGGGAAATTGCTCTTATGGGTACCATGGTCTGGTTAATTAGACTTAAGTTAGGTTTAAGGCTTCTACTGGCATCATATAGTCATCATTTTTGTCATCATATAATCTCATTTAAACGAAGTAATCGCACCTTTAGGGTGTACTAACCTCAGAAGATTGTTACATATCCGTTACTTTAAGTAGAAGACAGGAATGGCTAACCGATAAAACACTGGAAATGCCAAAAAAAAAAAGGACATCCGAGAGGGTTTTGAGCTCCAATCTCCCCGTATTGGGTAGTCCAGTCTATTGCGAAGATGACACCATGGAACATGTGGCCATTGGAGTGGGTGGTGTTAAGTTTCCAGCTGGGTGTGCTGAAGATGTTTTTATATCTTCCTAAGTGTTTTACTCTTCTGCCTGCAAAAAATCAAGTACATTTTCTAAAAACTATAGTTGCTTAATTTTTAAACTAGCGAGCCCCGTGGTATAGTGGTCAGTACACATGGCTACGAGCTTAGGGTTTACGGGCTCGATTCCCAGTTGGTACCTTGAGTATTTTACCCAAAAGAAGAATAACCCCAAAGCACCAGGGTTTGTTTTGTTAGTCTTAAGTTCGGTTGTAAGGGTTTCCACTGGTTCCACACCTTCATACTCATTATCACCATCATCTCATCTCATCATGACATGGAAAGAGCCTCCACGGAAAGGATGTACGATTAGTACATTTGGGCGTCCCCTGGACAATGGTACGTTAGTACTGGCTAGTCTTTCAACAAACTGAGCTAAGATTATGTAGCCTAGACGCAGAATATTATAACTATCCTTCATTTCATTTGTGTGATTATATTTGGATATTAAGGACGAGTACTAAGACGAAGTTCAAAAAGAAAAACTGTAAAAAATATATAGGTGTTTTTGTGTTGAATTTTGGAAAATCTACGATTTTTTTAAAAACCTGCAGACTGCGGCCTTTTAGGGAAAATAGAGTGTAGGCCTACACTTGGTTGGATATTTATTTTAAGTTTTTCAACTTCTCTGAATGAATGTGCTGTAAAAGTATTTTTAACATTCAGCTTCCACTTACTGTATTCACAGATTACTTAAGTTTAATCATGATATTGTCTGTAAAATTTTGTAAAATAATACTCTTACGTTAGGCTCACTTTTGATTGTATTTTCAGTGACGTGGTTCCTCAATCTGCCCTCCAAATATTTCACAAAACTACCTTTTCCATCACAAAACTGTTAATATGCTTGGTTATGAAAAATTAATTATTTTTTTAAATCAACAGACCTATGCACAAGGGCGCCCATGTGGGTTTTTCATATGGAGGGTGGAATTTGATTCCCATCTTCCAGGGATGTGCCACCTTAACACCTCAAGAGGAAATTTCAGAAATTTAACCTTGTAGGAGGGAGTTTTAAAGCATCTGAACATAATTCTGAGCTAATTATCTGAGCTTCAAGAGCCAATTTTAGCACAAAATAATTTCTGAAGAATTAACAAAAATTAAATTTAGCTGTAGCTGAACCCAATGAAAAGAAATATGTTGAAGAGGAAATAGGAGGAAATAAACAATTTATAATTGTAATCATTTGTTATCCCAGATATTGATGGTTCTAAGTATTTAATGGCAAATTGCAGCAAAATTCCAAATAACTAATTTTATTTTTTCATATAAATTAACAAAAGAAGTAAAATTAATATTGTAGATTGATAAGGAGGACTGGAGACCCCCTTATCACCCATAACTATGGTTATTGAACATTTGTCCTATTTCTTGGAACGAACTGTCACGTGTTGGTTACATTGATCGATGGCAGGACCTCTAGCGCATTCTGTTGAGCACGCTTACCAATTAATATTCATAGAATGTTTAATTCAGTTCGTTATTTAAAGATGTTAAATTATTTGACACTTTATGTGAATATGGTAGCTTTACATGAGTTCTCACAAGAGAACATGTGGAAAAAGGCGTCAATCTCATGTTTTCTGGTTATCCTGTGATTTAGAGGAGAGGTCAGAGCAAAAATATCGGCCTATTTTTATTAAATTGTTTCTTTCCCTTCGTTTATACAAAAGAGGGTATATTTCCTCTAAAATTTTCCCTTCCTCTATTTGGCGAGAATTTGTTTTAAGGTTTCATGGTTCAAATTCATAGATATTTGTCCCACGATAGGTATCCATTTTAGTAATTTCATATATTGTATTAACTTTTAAAAATATAACCCACATTCTATCAAAGGTGGTGTCAAGGTTTTAAAATGTTTATAAAATAAGTATTAATTTTATAAAATGAATACTACAGTATAATACCACAATAACACGTCACCCTGGCAATATATTAGATTGTAGATGACGGGAGATGTATTTTTTATGTTCCTATTTATTTATTTTCTCCATTCAACTGCGGGTACATTTTCTATACATTCTACCTTCCACATCCCTACTTAATATGTTTAAATCTATGGATATCCTTGACGGATAGCAGGACAAAATATATTTAGCTCCCTTCAACCCACATTTCCTAATAAGTACGACACCTGATCTCAGCACATACGAGTCAAGAGTGCCAGATCAAATTTCCGGTATGACCTGAAAAATCATCATTTTGAAATGGGGTCTCATTGATGAATTAATGGCCGGGAGGCTGGTTGTTGTGTCTGTTCTAGGTTTAAAGTAATTTATAAGCCGTTTGCTGATATATTCAGTCGGTTTGTAACGTGGACGTTAAATACTTAATATTAATGTTCAATCTTTTTCAAATATGAATTATCGTCTCAACTTGAAAAGCCGGAGCGATATGAGATTTCCTTCTGGTTTCTAAAACAGGAATGAATCTATTGGGAACGGCCAGAATGGCACGGTACTGGCCGGTACGTTTCTTAGTCAGCCCACTTGTAGCACCTGGCATGGATCGGCTTGACTCGGCATGGTCCGGTGCCGATCGGCTTGCAGTTAGCACACTTGTAGCACCCGGCACGGATCGGCTTGACTCGGAATGGTCCGGTGCAGATCGGCTTGCAGTTAGCACACTTGTAGCACCCGGCACGGGTCGGCTAGACTCGGCATGGTCCGGTGCAGATCGGCTTGCAGTTAGCACACTTGTAGCACCCGGCACGGGTCAAGCTTGACTCGGCATGGTCCGGTGCGGATCGGCTTGCAGTTAGCACACTTGTAGCACCCGGCACGGGTCGGCTTTCCTCACTGAGCCGTACTGAACCAGCCCATACCATGCCGTGCTAGCCGTTCTTATTGAGTTGACTACTAGCTTAGGTGAGCCGTACTGAACCGGCCCGTGTCATTCTGGATGTTCCTAGTGAGTAAGCTACGAGCTTAGCCGTACCGAGCTGTGTTGGCTGTTATTAGCGGGTAAGCTACTAGCTGAGCCGTACCGTGCCGTGCCGGATGTTCCTAGTGAGTCAACTACGTACTGAGCTGAGCCGCACCGGACCGTACCGGATGTTCCTAGTGAATCAACTACGTGCTGAGCTGAGCCGCACCGGACCGTACCGTTCTTAGTGGGTTTCTTCATAGAATTAACAAACATTATAGACCTAGATTTTGTGTAACTTGATTTAGAAGTTTGTATTTGTATTCTAAAATATTTAAACGATCTGGAGTTAGTAATAAAGTGGGTCATTCGAAACGAGAGGGTGGAAATATAGGCCCTATTCAACTTCCTAGACCAGTCATCTAGACCAGAAGCACATAAAGAGGTCTGGTAGAGAGTTCTCCCCAAGGGAAAAGGGAAAGAGACCCCTAGCTATGGCAACAGTCCAGCAAAACTTCCTCTTACTCCTTGTCGATTGTTGTTTAATTACATTGTTTGTGTTACGACTTGTTCCTGAATCTACATCTACAATCAACAGTCTCGTCCGCAACCCTGTTCCTCCCTCCAAAACTCACTCGCTCTCTCTTTCTCTCTCAGAATTCCTTCTCAAAGGACACAACGTGACCGTTCACTTGCCCTTTCAAAGTTCTGAGAGTACCCAAACTCTCCCATAGTCCACCACTGCATTTTTTCCCCCTCTCTCCAGACTCTCTACCTCCCCATCCCCTCCCGTACCAACGCCTTCTGCGATTGCCATTGAGGCAACTCCAGTCAACATCCTTAACCCCCTCCCCACTAATTAATGCGAATCACATTCTATACATTTGTTCCAACAGACAAACAAATTTGCGAGTGATAGGATTCTTTTTATTTTTCAGATGATTTCAACGCTTTAGTTGGTTTATTAGAGGATTTTAATCTCACTTATATTATTCCACCCGATTTCACAACTCATTAAGTAGAAAATACTTCCTGATCGAACCATTCTATCTAAAAAAATAAAAAATGGAATTTTGGATCAACTTTGTTCAGGCTGACCGTGGTAAAGAAAACTGTAGTAGGATTCCGGTATGAATAACAGTTTAAACAATAGAAATAAATATTTTTAATTACGATTAAAATCTAAAAAGTAGATTCGACTCCTTAGATCAGTCGGTAGCGTGTCTCTCTACTGAGCTAAGGGTCCTGGGTTCGATTCCGGACATGGACGAACAATGTATCATGGGTGAATCGTGGGCTTAGACTCACAGGGTAATGAATTAACGGCCGGTGACTGGATGTTGTGTCTGTTCTAGTCTTAAGTTATATTATAAGGCATATGAAGCTAAGACAAGCCTAGCCAGCCGGTAGCCACAAATATATGGCTTGAATAAAAAACTGACCCAGGCAATAGAATGTAAACAGTAATGGATATAAAGTGTAAATTTATAACGTATATTAGAAGTATTATTTTTTAGGGAATGATAACATCCATTGAAAGTGACCACTGTAAATAACATGACTTTACGTATGAATAAATAAAATTAGTTTTGGTGATTTTTATAACTGTAAGATTATAATTTATTTTTTAAACTATTTTTTTTTTCAGGTGAAATTCAACCACCCCAATTTCCCGCAAATATTGGCGAGTATTTCAAACTTAATTGAGTAAAAAAAATTTTTATGATAATGATAGCAAATATGAACTGACACCTAAGTTCAATCAAGTAGCGTGTCTGCCTACTGAGCTAAAGATCTCAGGTTTGATCCCTGGCATGGCCTAAAAAAAATTATCATTGGTGAAATGTGGGTTTCCCCTTTCACAGTGATGAATTAACACCTTGGAGGGGCAGGGTGTTGTGCTTGTTCTAGATCTAGGTTGGGTGATGAGTCGGTTTAGAGAGTGCACGTTGGATACAACAAATAATAATAATCATAATAATAACCATCACTAAATAACATACTTTGTAGGAGCTTGTCCAACCACCTCTCTGGGGCTTTTTAGTAGCAGTTTATAGATGAGGAAACATGAATCTATACGAAATGTACCTGAACTTTTATCGAAGAGGAGGAGGAAGAATAGTGAATCTTTTAAGGAAGCAAAAATACGTCAATGTATCAATCCAACCCAAAGTTCAAAACACCGACATCCTCATGGCCAGCAGATCAGACAATAACAGATGAAGACATTTTAATATTTGGAAGTTGTTGTTTTGAAAAAATCTCCAGTTGGTTTGTATGCAGTAGATAACAACTCTGTCATAAAGGTATTCCTACAAACACTCATTAAATATTCCCTCTCTAACCACACCAGTGGGTTTTATGGCGGGTACAACTTTTCGCATAGCAGTCCCCTTTGATGACTACGGGGAAGTGACCTATATATGTAGACTTGTTTGAAAAAAGAAAAAGAAAAAAAGGGTTGGTATCACATAATGAGCATGGTTTTAAAATTTGGTAAAACCCAGTTATAGTGGTTGGTATGAATGTCAAAAAGTATTACCAAGGTCACAGACAAGTAAGAAAGAGACTCTCAACCTTACGGGGGTTTTGCTGCGCTCCTTTTGCCAGCTTGAGTCCTTCAACACCGGGCTTCGCTAGTGTCACTGATGGGTGAAGATAGGACTAACCACAGCGATCCTAGTGGTGAAGGATTCAAGCTTCGAAAAGGAGCGCAACCATTTTAACCTAGAGGTTGTGTGTCTGGGTGTATTATTTGTCTGTGACCGAGGTTAACAATCTCTGACAGGGGGGAGCAACTTTATCTCACTACACCATTACCAACTAACACGTACAAAATAGGTGCATAGAATTACGCTAATGGCTTAGAAATTATTAAGGTATAATTTAGAGGAAGTGTAACATAATTTTCATGGAGGAAGAGTGGGGAACAATCTAGTAATATCCACCCTCCTTATACCTTATCCGATCGTTGTTCGAGCCCTGACACAATCACCGTCAAACCAGATTATAAGAAGCTTGACGTCTAGTTCGTGTATCCACGATGTCGGTAAACCAAATATTTAATACAATAAACTTATACAACGCAGCATGAAAAATTTGCACATATATCCTTAAAAATAAAAAAAACTCGCAATTCTGAATATCATTTATAAATTGATATTTTAAAATTGTTAAATCTTGGTAAAAAAAAATCTGATTGTAACGATCATATCTTACATATACCTTTTTAATAATTAATAGAGATAATAAGAGCTAATACAACGTAATGATATTAAGAATGTATTTAATGGTGCAACATCCTGCTGTTCCTATTTCTATCTACCACCCAGGTAAAATCTCCTCGAAGGACAAGGTGGAAGAGACGAAGGACGATTGCATAACATTACTTGAATATCATATTCTGACAATTTAGAATTGACACCTGGACACGGGAATCGAACCTTGGACCTTTGGCTTAGTACACCAATGCTTTAACCACTGAGCTATCCAGGAATCGTCCCGTGCCGAGGGTCATTCTTCACTCATATTTTAAGGCAGAGTTAATGTCCAGGTGTCATTTTTAAATTTTCAGAATATGTTATCTAGATGGAGAGTTCCTCACTAAAAAGCATAATAATAGCTTCGGCTATTTGATTCATTAATTGAATATTTTATAAATCGGCCAGTATTTTTTAAAGTTTTTATGGCTAAGCCTTTTTTTGACCAAAATAAATAAAATACTTATCCAGAACAAACAAACAGTTTAATTTTCTTCAAAGAACCAAGACAGTAAGAGGTGTATGAATTATAAGGGAATAGTTCTGATGTGCCACTGTACAAAATATATGAGAAAATACTGGATGGAAAATAGAATAAAAAGAAAATGTAAGTACGGTGGAGAGAGGAAAAGATCTTATTTAGGGATCAAAGGTCTACAATGAATATCTGTCAAGGGTGTTCTGGAATTTAATGACAATTTTTTTCTCTTCATTGAAAAATTTTGTTAGATAATGCCGTTATGCTCATGACAGATATTCACCAACTGTTGATATCACCATGTGAAGAAAATCAAAATATATGTTTGTACTGGAGCAATATTTGATTTATTTTAGCCAAAAAAAAAAGTGTTCCCATAAAAACTGAAGAAAAAAAAACTGTCCTTTTCTCGCGTTCCCTTCTATTCCACCAAGCAAGCCTATTATCAAGCACAGGTGAGAGCTCCCTCGCGTGATTGTCGTCGAGCTTTCAGGACCTGAATTCGTCAAGAGAAAATATTATTATGCTATTAATCACTGAACCTGAGTTATGATTGTAACTATTCCGCACCAGTCACTAGATTAGGATCAATCTTGATCCAATCACATTTTAATCAGCCCAGTTCCCTAATAAGTGAGAAAGTAACACGTGTGATATCGGATCTCAAGTTCATGTTGTTTGGTACAGCAACAACGCTGAATAAATATTTTATTAAATAAATGGTACGGTGAACCGCAAAAGGTTTCTACCACTTTTATCTTAAAATAGACATTTACAAAAATAAACTCGTATAATTCCTGAAACGAAATATTAGGTCTATACATTGTTGTTGAAACACTACACCAAGGTCATAAATGATTAAATATACACTGTCACTTACTTACTCAATGGCATTAGGAACTAGGAACACTGTTACAGAAAAATCGATAAAAGATAAACATTCTTGCCCACTAAAGAGCATTAGAATCTAATTAATTTTAAAAGACCTGAATTAAAAAGTACTGTATATATATTTGCTTTTGACACAGAAATTATGGTTCTATGCAAATATATTTCAATTAAAAGATTTTTATCTTTATTAGTACTACAACTTTACAATGATATGTTATTTAGTATTTCAGATGGTTGTGAAGAATTGATGAAACATGGACAATTTCCCCTATGTAAGGTACCCCCAAATTAATTTTCATGAGAAAATTAGTGTTTCCACCTTGCTTTTAACTATAAACAAATTATTACTAAATACAAAATTAAATTAAAATCGTTAGAGCTAATTTCAAGAAAATTGATTTTTTTTCTTTTTATTTACCTTCAGTAAACTATCCTTAAATTTAGAGTTAAATATCTAATTCCAAAAATCCCTCTAGGGGAACTTACAAAAACCCAAGGTACCAAGTTTTGTCCCAATTGGTGAGATAGTTTCGTCGCTAGCCCGAGGTACAGAGATATGACATTGTGAAAAGAACTTTTTTGGTTTTCAGGGGCCCATGAAACATAGATATTTATCAAAATCTCTATTTTTTTTACGATCACAATACTTCTCACTCCGAGTTGTCGAGAGTGAGAGTAAAAACATAAGTGATTTCAACTTCTGTATAGCCTGATGAAAAATGTCCATGATCAACTATCCCCGCTATTAATCACAACTTGTGAATGTGAGGAATGCCAGGCCTTCACCGTGGTTCGGATTCCACGTTAAACTGTAGGTCCTCCATTTCATCTCACAATCACCCTACCATTACTCATTAGCGTTAAGTGCGTACAACCCGAATGGGTAGTAATATGTGGTGCTATAAATAATAATAATAACTAGCCCCCATCAATTGGTAAACCTGTCATTACATGTTTGAACTATTTACTTACCCACATTATTGGGTAGGTGGACTAAATTTCAGGCTCATTCAGTATGGATTTTTAGTTATGGAGAGATCAGGGTTCAAATTCTACACTGGTCTTCTTTTTCGTCAAAGGTAAAAAAAATATATATCCTCATTAAATTACAGGACAAAAACAAAGTGTTGTAATTTTTTCCTCCCCCTTTTCTATCTTTTACCACATTTAAAAATGGAAGTGTAAGGCCCGAGTAATGCAATTTTGCGTTTATCCAAAGCAATTATAAGTACACAGTACCCCCCCTCTTCTCCTCTACCTACCTTTGAAA
>CABFWB010000287.1:260556-292192 GCA_902151455.1 Timema bartmani
GCTACATATATCCCTCAAACACACTCCCTTACCCCCCCATCCCCTCATCCTTTGGATGATCTGCACTCTAGTGTTCTGGGTGCCAGCCAAGAGCACCAGTCTCACTTGATAATTGGTCCCAAGATTACACTTCCTTCGACAGATGGGTTCCTAATTAACTCGTGCTAATTGCCCCCCCTTCCCTTCCTTCCTTTCTCCCTCCTTCTTCACGTGTACCTACATCGCTTCTTTGCACGCCCCACTCGCCTGCCAAAGAGACAAGGTACAGTCCGTCTAACCTCAGTCCGACATGAACTTTATAGAGTTCGTTAGCGTCACTTTGCTTGTTTCAAACGTTACCTTTCATGACGAACTAACGAGCGGTCATAAGTTTTTTGTTTGGTTTTAGGTGTTCGACTAGAAATATGTTTGCAATTCCCTTGGAACTTACAATTTGTATACTTTTCTTCATGTTTTACCTACCCCTGACTCAAAGTAGCTACGTTTTGGTTGCGTCTGTGTGTGTTTGCACCCAATTAATACTATTTGTTTTTATATTATTTACGTACGCAAACGTTTCATATTTTTTAATTTGTCCAACGGTTTTACTAAATATTTCGTATGGTAATTGTTTTTAGTCTGGCATATTGAATATATGAAGAGTTTTTGACATTAAAAATTAAAAATACATAAAACTTATTTTTTGGAGAAAAATTTGTTTAGTGGTAATTTACTGATTATTAAATATATGATTTTTGTTTTATTTCCCCCCCTCCCCCCCCCGGAATAATAGAGATATCAGCTCAATGGCTAACCTAACCTAACCTAACCTAACCTAACCAACCAACTTTCCTTCATACTAGTAGTTCTGAAACAGGACCGATCAAAAAATAAACGTCATAAACGTCCTCTTAGTGACTTCCAGTTTGCTAGTATTAAGGCTTCGACTCGTCGGCGGGCGCGAATACTTACGGTTTATTTTTCAGGTGGGCGCAAACACCCACGCTTTTTTTTAAAGGCTGAAACTAGCACATTCCCACTCAAACTTTGGCCCAGTTTCTTTAAAGAGAACCTTTTGGAAAATACAGAACATATTTTTTTCGGGGCTAACATTGGTAATATTTTAATATTTTATAAGTTTATTTTATAGGTAGTAATATATAAATGTATCAGATGTAGATCAAAAGACTTGAAATGACATAAAGAAGCCGTATTAACATATAAATCTGTCAGATAAGATCTGTGCACTAAGTTTTCAATGGAATAGTATTTAAAAATACCAAAATTTTTACGGTCAACATTGATAACATTTTATTAAATTATTAACGTTATCTTATAGGTATTGATATTATCCAACCAAAAGTGACAGCTGCAGGGAGATCATGTGACTTGACATATCAACAGATGAAAGAATATCCAGTAGCTTTTCTAGATATCAAATAAAGCTCAACCTATGAAAATTAGGCTGTAGCTCACGTAGGAGAATAGAATAACTGGGATGAATTTCAAGGAACCTAATCAGGATTTGTTTGGAGAATGTAAACATATATTTATAGTTAAGCTAAATGAGATAAAAATACAAGATTTCCTAATTATTTTCAGGAGCAATAGCCACTTGTATAATTGAATGTATACATAGAATGATTGATTAGAAACCTATTAAGTTAAAAATATTTTAATTCTAAACATTAGCCTGCGTAAATGCCTAGATAGAGTCCGATTTCTATATAAAAGTTATATCTATCTGTTAGAAAATATACTAGTACTAATTTCACGTATTCATACGTGAATTAATGTGATATAGAGGTACCAATTTTGATAAGTATTATAAATAACTATAAAATAATACTAATAATATAGTGGTATGTTATCCATTTTGACCTAAAAAAAGGTTTTTATTTGAAGTGGGACTCTATCATTGGCTTTAGTATCTTTAACTTTTTATTTACTTTACATCCATTACCGTTCTCTGCCGGTGGCCTCGATCAATTTTATTCAAGCAATAATTATATTTTCCCCTACCGGTTGGCTAGACTATCGTAGCTTAATATGCCTTGTAAATATACTCTAACTTAAGACTAGGACGGGCAAAACATCCAACCCCCGGCCGTTAATTTATCACTGTGAAAGAGTAAACCCACATTTCTGCAATGATAATTGTTTCTGCTATTCCAGGAATTGAGCCCGGGACCCTTAGCTCAGTAGACAGACGTGCTATCAACTGAGCTAATATGTCGGATAGCTTTAACCCTTTTCTCGCAGTTTAAAAGTTTTTAGAAACATTGTTCCTTATTCAACCCTTTCTAAAATACTCCTAGTAAGTTTGAAAAATGATACAAATTGAACACGTTTTATAAAGCTATAAAATATTTTTTAAGCGCGAATAAATACACAACGGTTTTCAGCAACTTAAAAAAAAAGTTATTGGATTATACAAATGGATGTACATTAATTTATTTTATTTTAGCTATTAAATATGCTCTACATATGAATAAGGTGATTCAGCTTAGCTTCCATTAATATAGTGCTTATTTATTACCAATATTTATTAAATAAAGCCGGCATTTATGTAGGACCTATACGCAAACTAAAAAGTTGGTCTTGTCTGGTCTATTATGCCGGTGACGGTAAGGCCAGGATTAAAGTCCCAGTCGGGTGTACCGAGTTTATTTCACACTTTTACTTACAGCAAATGCGGGTATATTTCCTCTAAATGTCAACCTTCATAATCATTACCTTTTTAGTCTAATGAAATGAGGATATCTTGGACATGGTGCAAAAAAAAAAACATAATTTTTTTGTTTGTGGGTCTTAATTTCTATCAAGATCTTACGTATTTTAAATACGCCAAGGATGGATTGAGGGAGGTATATTTTAGAAAATGTACCCGCATTTGCGTGAAGGCTGAGTAAAAAAAAGTTAGGAAGCCCCCACACACTCAAATACCCAGCACATATTGTAACCTCAAAAGTATATTTTGAATGTACCCACATTTGCATGGAGGGAGAATGGGAAAATATTTAGGAAAAACCACGCCCTCAGATACCCTGGATATATTGGAACTCCAAGTCTCTCCAATAACTGGATAAATTAAATTTCTTCTAGATTTTACCATCCTCGTCCTTATTCCAATACTGTTATTAAATGTAGATAGCCCAGATGGGTAGTAAGACGCGGAGAATAAAACAGTAAAATATGTTTTGAATTACAAATAAATTGTTATAAAGATAAATAAATTACCCTAATATTTCATTAACACATTAAATGAAATATAAATGCGTTAACCTTTTCTTTTTTTGTTTGCATAACGTTATAAATGCTACCTCCATCCTTTGCTTCCACTAAACTCCTCCGGTGCTAATTAAAACTCCACGTCAGGTTTGAACTTTTAATCCAATTGAGTGGTTAGCGTAGTCTAAGCTCTCCTATGATCGATTCCGACAGTATTAAAGCCTACAGCCCTACCCGAGAGGAACTGACTGTACAGGGAGGGAGGTGCCGCTAACAAAATTACCCCCTCTTTTCCCCCCGGAACCCAACCCACTCACCCTAGACTTCATTCATCCCAATTTGCACACTTAACATGAACTTCCCTTTAGTAACTGCGTACTAGTGATTTTACCTTTTGCTTCACTTCGTGGAATGAAAGGGTGTTGATTTAAAATGCTCACCAATGCAGTCAGTTGGTTCAAGGGACTTCTTTATTACTTTATTTTTTTAATCACATCATACTAACTATTAGGTGTATAATCATACATAAATAAATTTTTATATATAGATATATACATATGAATATTTATATAAATATATATATTAATTATGTTACCCACATCGTTGGCCGAATGATGAAACTCGTCCCTCTTTTGTTGGATAGGATTTTTCGGTGGTGTAAACATTGTAATTAGAATCATGGTTGGATGTACTGAAGGTGGTTTATTCTAATTGGTCTATAAATACTATATCTGCAGGCATATGTGGGTACATTTACTCTAAAACCACACCTTTATCCCCATTCTCTAAGCATAGCCTATCATATATATATATCCCGAGAGGGTAAAATTTAAGAGGTAAATGGTCCCGCGTTTAGGGGAGGATAAATATGAAAAACACTATTTAGGAATAGACACCTTCAGTTCACCCTACCGGTATATGAACCCCGATCTCCCCGTTGAAGACTAACCATACAAAAATTAATGTGACTGACTTTTACACCGTGTTCCCAACTGATTAGGAGTTCTTTAAAACCGGGATAAAATTACGTGACTTCAACTTCAAAATAACCGCTATTTCAATTACAAGATACGGTTTGTTAGTGTGATTTGTCCTCGGCCGGCCGTTGTGTTCCATACGTTGGGCAAGAGAATTCAGGTGGGAATACACATTTCATTGTTTTACCTGACCTAGAAGCCAGAGTAATAATTTTCTGTGAACGTTATAGTGAAAAAAGACCACATTTTTCTTTTTATTCAATTTAAAAAAATACACGAGTCAAACTGAGATGAATATTCATGAACTAAACAAATATAAATTGAAAAAAAAGAATAAAATAGTATAGATATTCAAGTTAAACGATGTTTATCTCGTTAAAGCTTCGATCATAAATTTAATTCATATAGTTAATTATGGTTGGTTTGTGAATTGAAATTGTGTTGGCAATTAGATTTTAAATCATTGATCGGTAAGAATTTATTTATAAAGTGTGTGGCTATTAAATTTACTACATACTTAATAAGCCCAATATCCTCTCCGAAATTTATAAATATACTTTCATGTGATATCATATTCAAAAACTATTTTTATATTCATATTAACTTTGTTTTAGCACCGTGTCTTGCTACCCGTTTGGGATGTACTAATTACATTTATGCGTTAGGAATAAGGAAGGTTATATAAAGCGGAAATGTACCCACATGGAGGGAGAACGAAAAGCTATTTAGGGAAAATCACCCTAAGTACACCCAAACACCCACCTCAGTGAAGTAGTTAGCAAACGCGCTGGTTTCATGTTGAGCTAGACTGCCGAGGACGGGGAGATCGAGGTTCGAATCTCGCTCGGATGAACTGGGGGTGGTTTTTCCTTAGTGGTTTTCCACTCTACTTCCACGCAAATGCGGTTTTACTTCCTCTAAATGAAACCTTCCGAATTCCTAACCCATTATCGTAATTAGTACTAAAGCGTATAACACGAATGGTTAGTAAGACGTGGTGCTAAATAAAAACTCGAACCAAACAGGATTCGAACCTTTATCTCTCCGTCAGTAACAGTCAATTCTCTTGAAAGAGCGAAGCCTTAAACCATGCTGCCATCGAAGTGGGTCAAGAATAATTGTTGAATCTAGTTTTGTGTAAGACATTATTAAAAAGTTACGCATATTTTATTATTATTAATAATTTTTACTTTCCCTTGACCCCATGGAGAGAGGAGTATTTTGATCGTCAAAAATACGACTTAAGCGTTTGATAAATTTTACCGTTTAATGACCCCCAGAAACCGACAAATTGATTTTTGTGATGCCATCTGTCTGTCTGTCTGTCTGTCTGTCTGTATCTCAGACTAGAACCGAAATCATTTTACCGATTGGGCTAAAACTGGGTAAATATGGTTTTCATAAAAGAGGGGCTTTTGGAATTATACCTAACCCTAAAATTAAGGATAATAGAAAGCATAAATAGATAGAATATATTTTCTCAAAATTTTCTCTAACGATTTTGATTAAATTTGGTTAACTGGGCACTATATACAAACAAAATGGCAATTATTTTGTTCCCATTAAAAATTCTTTAAGGGTACTTTTAAATAAGCGATAATTTCCAATTTTGATTATACCTCCACGGCTATTTTAAATACAAAATAATTTTTCCCTGTAAAATTGTAGTACTATTAAATGTAAAACTCTTTTATTTGAAATACATTTTTATAAATTGAATAAATTCTGAGATACAAGTAAATGTATATATTTACGTATTCAGGTCTTTGAAAGTTAAATTGATTGTAATTTTCTTTGGGGGACCAGTGTTGCCAACTGTACGATCTGGATACTACTTTTGATATAATTTCACCAACTGTACAATCCAATTTTAGGATATTTTCAAAAAGTAATATCCTATGACCCGGCTAAAAAAGTAACAAATTTTACATTAATGATTATTTTTTATGAAAATCGGTGGGTTTATCAATATAATGTCAGAAAGTAGCATCCTACTGGTCAAAATACAATCCATTTCAGGTCCATGTACTATCGCTAGAGACTATAGAACTGGCAACACTGTGGGGGACAGATACGTTCCTATTTACACAATGTTTCTGTAACAGTGCATATTATTTCATTTATGCTCTTTGGTGGAGTATTTCTGCAACATTGTATATTATTTCGTTTCCCAAATCATAAAGAGTTTTTGGAATATGTTTCTATTTTAAGATAAAAGAAAGAGAAACTCTGTGTGGTGCATTGTTATCATTTATTTAAATGGTGTTTATCAGGGATTTTTTTTTTCAACCGTGAACATATTTCTACTAGCTCTGTTTTGATTCTCTGTGACGCAACTTCCTCCCTCTTCCCGCCACCCCCCCTCTTTCACCCTTCCACCTCCTGGCCGTATTATCATGCAAGTAGAATATCACCATTACGAGGGTGACGTTCCGAAAACAGCCAATGCTGTGAAGCTCCTCGACGCGAATACGTAACTACCTACTTCGAAGGCATATTTCGTACCCCTAAAACTTCTCCCAACCCCTTGTTGTAACCACAGCAGCAGCTGCCAAGCGCGTATATTTGAGAATCGCAGCTTTAGCGGTGGTAAAATAGGGTAGTGGAGTGTGTTTATGGATTTCTGATACCCCTCGCAGATCTTGGGAATGAGCCCGCAATGACCTAGATTCGTAGGGATGTCGAGCCAGTCGATTGCTCTGGCACGTATAGGTTAGACAACTGATTAATTATAGACTGACATTACTCGTCGATTCTTTTAGACCACCACTGGGAACAAGATATTGCCTCACCGGGTAGTTACAAACAGGGGGGCTTTTTGAGGTGTTGGATGTGGTCTTATTTTAAATATGTATCTTCATTGTTTAAAAATCATACATTCTCTAACGTCATGTATTTTAATTAATTAAAATTAAAATAATATTGCGCGTATGGGCTACATTATTCGTAGCCTAGTTTGTGGAAAGCTTAGTCAGTATTAGTGTAACGTTGCCCGGGGGACGCCCGAATGTACTAATCGTACATTATTTCCGTGGAGGCCCTTTCCATGTCACGATGAGATTAGATCATGATGATGATAGTTTGAAGGTAATAGTGAATATTATTAGGGTGTGGAACCAGTGGGAACACTTAAACCTAACTAAAGCCTAACTAACCTGGTGACCGTTGGGGTGATTCCTCTTTCGTGAAAAATACCTAAAGTATCAGCAGGGAATCGAACCCTGGACCCCTAAGCTCGTAGCCAGGAGCACTGACCACTCACTATACTACGGGGACGGTTGATTTAAATAGAGTATCACTATTTAAAATCATAACTTTCAAAATATTTACTACTTTTATCGATCTATTTATCCATCAAAGGCGCACTATCATGTTTTGTAAATTGTACTGTACATGTAGTGTGGCCTTGCGAGAAACCCATGAAGCTATATGAGGCCTTACAACGCCTGATCTAGCATATTAGACTTAAAACAGAGTGGACTGTCAAGTATTACGAAGTATGAGTAAGAATATTATAATTGTAAACTTGAGCTATCTATGCCAGGTAGGGATGTATAACCATGTGTTTTTTTCCCTCGCCTCTCTAAGCAAATACGAATGAAATTCTTCCAAACACCCCTTTTCATGTTTAATTAATCATACATACAGAGATAATCAACCTATGTGATAAGATGTTATAAAAAACAAATTACCTTGGCTGCAAACACGGTCAATGAAACGTTGTCTTTTGGACAATTAACAGCTATCCATGAACAACTTAGTTTCGAATCCTGTTGGAGGTTGAAAATCTAAATCCCAAATTTTAAAACCATACAATTAAAAAAATTAATATATTTCAATGTTATTCCTTATGGTTGTTCTATACGGGTGTTAATCGGGGGCTCTCAATCTGTGTTAAAAGAATAAATTGAAAGTTTTTGAGAACAAAGTTCTGAGAAATATATTTTTACCTAATAGAAAATAGTAGAATGGATAAAGTTACATATTGAAGAACGTCATGGTTGTTATGCATGCCCATTCGTACTATGGATAATAAAGGCGTGAAGTCTGAGGCGGGGTCATATGGCGCGTATGGGGGATTATAGGTGGGTACACAAAGTTTTAGTTGGGAAACCTGAAGAAATTAGACTCCTCACTAGCCCAAAATGTCGGTGGGAGAATATTGTGGAAATGTATTTGAATCAGAATGGGTGTCAGTATAAAGATTGGACGGAGGAGATATCTTAGGATAGGATTGAAGTTCAACATACGTTTTGGTGGCCGTGAGTTTTCAAAATCCCTTTGGCCAGAGGTTTAGTGTATTTTAATAGAAAACAATTTAAAAAATTAATGTTATTTTATCATCTTTAATCAACACCTTCTAGGCCATCAAAAGGAATATTGCGAATATATTTTTGAAAACACCGGTCACTGTTAGTTTAACTGCCAACTCAAAAGAGTAAATCTAGAGTTCAGGATTTACTCAATATAACATAAAGTTTAAAAATTAATATTACAGCTATTATAATAAATTTAAATGTTATCTTAATTAAGGTAGGTTGTGTGTATTAAATCAATCATAATTTTCTTGAATGTCTGATTTTAGCTTTATTTGTTATGTTGTTGATCTTATTTATATTGTATATACAAAATTAAAAATAAATATTAAAACTTAAAGCTGTCTTGACTCTATAATACAACTGTAAAAGAATAAGGATATAACTATTTAAAGTGAGTAATATGTAGTTTTGTAGATTGATATATCAAATTGCTCAATGGCAAAAAATACCTTTTCAAAAAAAGATAAATGGACTTACAACAAATCTTTTCAAGACTATTTGAAATGACTAAACCTAAGCAAATACTTCTTTTGTTCTCATACTGTTTATATAATCATATGACTCATAGTCTTTCGATGAATTAATATATGTATATAACTGTGAGTATCTTCTAACAAAATGTTTGTATTCTGAATCCACTGTTTTTCCTTTAACATTGAAAATAAAAGGTTTCAATTTGTTAATATGCCCACGGTATGTTTTACAATTCACAAGGATAAATTAAATAATACGTTTTTAATTTGATAACATATTTAAATCTAGCACTTGAATTAAAAATGGCTAATCTGTTAGTAGCACCCAATACCAGTGCAGAGATTTGTATCATCAATGTATAAGTGGAAACCATTCTATTTGGCCAAGATTCTACTATAAAAAAAATACCCTCCAATATGGCTAGTGGTTAACATGGAGCCAACCACAGAATAATACAAAACCCTGAGTTTGAAAATATCACCGGTATGATTCACCCCCACCCCTCCCCTCTATCCCCCATTACCCCAGAGGATATTTCAAGACTCCATTCCTCTCCGGAGAGTCTCATTTTGTTTTATCTTCCAGGCAGAGATATAGCCCCTACATCTATTTTATACCTCCTCCTTTCCTTTTGCTACCCTGTGAGTCGTAAAGTGGTGCCATGCTCATATGTTATGTGCTCAGAATGACTCCTGGCAAGTATGGACGGAGGGTGAGGAAGAAAAAAAAGTATACAAGAGGGAAACAGTTTAGATTAGCACCTAGGGCATTTTACTACTGTCTGCTACACTACTGCTTTGCTCTACGTGAAACTTTAAAATAGGGATTTTTTTTTTTATTTCAAATCCTTTGAACTACGCAGAACATAATTTTCTGGTGGTTTTTCTTCGAATTTTTTCCCCTCCCGTTTTGAGCATTTTTCAGCTTAATTTTATCCAGGTATATACACATTTGAATTAATAATACTTGCATGATTTTATCAGAGATAAAAACTGTTTCCTTTAGGCTTTTTATAGATATAGATATATATATATATATACACATCTGTATGAATATATAAATATATATACATCTGTAATAAGAGTCGATGGTATTTAATTTCATCACAAAATATATTCAGCGTGTATATTAAAGGAGATAGATATCAAAGTCATAAATAAGTGTTAAATAACATCATGTATTTTGTATTATTAGTATAAGAAAGTATAAAGTAAAGATATGTTTAGCAGCCTAGTGAACTGAAATTACTTATTACTAAATTTATTTTTATTTTTTCAAATATATTTAATCTATAGCAGCATTTTTGTAGAAAGAATCTTTAATTATATACAAACATGATTTTTTTGTCATCAATGATATATTATTATTATTATTATTATTATTACTATTATCATTATTATTATCACTATCATTATTATCATTATCATTATTATTATTATTATTATTATTATTATTATTATTATTAAGAGCACTACGTCTTACTACCCGTTCGGTTTATATACACTTACGCTAATGTGTAATGGTAGGGTTATTGTGAGATGAAATGGAGGACCTACAGTTATAACGTGGGATCCGAACCACGGTGGAGGCCTGGCATTCCACGCATTCACAAGTTGTGAATAATACACGTCTTGTCAGAGGTGAAGGAAGGGTTTGGGCAATCAGATAAATCTGTGCCGGGACCGAGGATTGAACACCGGATCCTCCGTCTGTTATGCTTTATGTCTGCATTTCAGCCTAGAGCTGAGACAATTTTACCGGTAACTTAGTAAAAAGAGTTTTCATAAAATTCCCCAGAGTAATTTGTGTGATTATCTCTCTAACACTAAAATTTTAGGTAATTTAGTTAAGAGTTAAAAGATAAAATATTAAATTTATCAATATTCTATTTAAGATTTTGATTAAAAAAAATCGTATCCGACACTTTTTAAATAAAAAGTAAATGGCTCATATAATTATACCTGGAAAATTACACAGAGAGTATTTAACATAAGGGGATATTCCTAATTTTGATGCTATCTCAGCAAATTTTTTAGATACACGATAGCTCCGTCTCACAAAACTA
Organism: Timema bartmani; assembly: GCA_902151455.1. Classification (NCBI taxonomy): domain Eukaryota; kingdom Metazoa; phylum Arthropoda; class Insecta; order Phasmatodea; family Timematidae; genus Timema; species Timema bartmani. The sequence goes on from CABFWB010000287.1 coordinate 271,602, forward strand.
AAGGACTATTATAGATAGAAAAAAAAATTTGAAATATATTTTTATAAAACCAATATTATTATTGTTATTATTGTTATTATTGTTATTATTATTATTATTATTATTATTATTATTATTATTATTATTATTATTATTATTATTATTATTANGCCTTGGTGGCGTAGTTGGCTAACGCGCCAGTCGTGTTGAGCCAGACCACCGAGGACGGGAAGATCGAGGTTCGAATCTCTGTCGGGTGAACTGGGGGAGGTTTTTCCTAAATGGTTTTACACCTACCTCCACGCAAATGCGGGTTCACTTCCTCTAAATTCAACCTTCCCCATTCCTAATCCTTTAGTGTAATTAGTACTTAAGCGTATAACCCGAACGGGTAGTAAGACGCGGTTTTAATAATAATAATTATTATTATTAGCACCGCATCTTACTACCCATTCGGGTTATACGCACCAATAATACCAATAGTTTCTGAGCTATAAGCAAATATACACATTTTTAAATGGAGGTCTATGAAATGAGTATTTGTTTCTTGTGCACTTTGGTGAGCAGTGATTCTCCTTTTTTATTAATTTAGGAATACATCTTCATTTTTAAGTGAAGGAGTAAGAAATTCTGTGCGCAGCACCATGCAGTTTATTTAATTAATTAGTAGTCATACACAGCACTTCTTCTTAAATCAACAACCTGAAGGTTGGTTTGATTTGATTTCTATTCATCCGTAGCTGGGCATATACTCAGCCCTTCAGCTGGTTAGTGCTGCCTGCACTATCCGGCAGAAATCACATTTACTAGGGGAATTCAGAAAGTAGGTTAGTTCCCTGTTGCCTTCTCCTTTGAATTTATATGAGCGAGTACGAAAGGACCGACCAATTTTACCAGGAAAGGTATTTTCATATACCTTCCATGGTTGTTTTACATGCCACACTCGAAATGGGACTGACGGTTTTACTTCCCCCCCGAAGGAAGTTTTGCTACCGATTTTCATCGCTCCGAAAAAAATCTGTCAACCTCAGCTGGGTGAGATATTAATCAATGGTATATTATATTATATTTTGCCTAAAGTGAAGACTAAGAGGTTTAAACCTACCAAGATTTGAACCAACCAAGCAAATAAGATATATCTCTGCTTTTCTTTGAGTTATTTTACTGTCGATCTACTTAAGTTGCAATGCTAGCAACAAGAGGCATACTATTTATAGCATCTGGTACTTGTAAATATGAATAAATTTTTTTTTAATTTCAACTCTAAGCGTATAATTCAAATTTTATAAAAGTGTAGCCAAATAAACATTTTCCATTTTGATATTATATCTTATTACAACCACGTACTCTATTTTTTTACCGTGTCTTAGTACTTGTTTGGGCTAAAAGCATTTATCAACTACCCCAATAGTATAGTGATGAGGGAGGTGGAGTTTTGAAGAAAACCTACATGAATTTTCATCTAAATATAGTGGGAAACCATTTAAGAAAAAACACATTCAGTAAACCCGACAGGGATTTGAACTCCAATCTACCCACCACCAGCACTCCAGCCTAACACTACTGTGACGTCAGAGACCATATCACTCACTCATGACTGATCTTTTTCGTTATTTAACTTAATATATAAAGTATAAAAATAAATATACATTCGTCAAAAAGTACTCAGGTATTTTAATTATCATTATTATTTTTAGACAACAATAGCCTGTGAAGCATGCTTTACATCAACAATTATTGTAACATAAAATAAGAAATAAAATAGGCGGTTCTTCACAACATATATGTAAGTTTTAACATGGAACCTCTCAGAGATACATTATTTCAATACTTTTGTTCTGAAATAAACATAACTTATCCGGACAAAGTTAGCTAAATAGATGTTTTAACAGTTAGTAAGACGTGAGAGAAAAACTGATTTTAAGAACCATCTATCAAAAAATGGAGAAACTATTTCTAATATACAAAATAAATAGCACAAAATACATATTAAATAATAAGGTATTTAAGATATTTATGTGAATTTATAGCCTACGCGATAATAGTATTTAGCAAACTTAAGGTCTATCCACACACATTAAAGCCGTGTCCAGGACGGACGTATTCCGGTTCACGATTAACTCATCCACAACTATACATCGCAGCCAAAATGTGACTTTTGAATAGAAACAAAAAAAAATCATAATAAGACACTTTTGTAAAAAAAAAGTACGCTAGTATATTGTCTACACACAAAGGCTTTTGGTGTTTACTATTTACTTTTTAATGAAAACGGCCCGCTGTAGTAAAATAAATCCACCACAGTAATAGCCCCTTAAAATAAATTATACAGGCAAAACTTTCAACACTACAGTGTGGTGGATTGTATTCAAATATTGCAAGTGGTTGATTTTAAATATACTTAATTACATTTTTCCTACACCAGTCTTTACTGCCCACCTGAGCTGACTGCATATTTAATCACAATACTAATGTAAGGATAAGAAAGGTATCACATAAACTAAATGTACTAACATTTGCCTAGAGGAGGGGGAAACCATTTAGGTCTCTTAGACTCGGGTCATCGAAGAGGTACACAAGGAAAAGATTATATACAACACATAAAAATATTTTTTTAGTACTAATTGAGATAATTCGTTATGGATGAAGAAATTTGAATTTAGATAAAGTGTACCTACATTTGCGTGGGGGAAATATTGTAAAGCCATTTAGGTAAAACCACCCTCATTACACCCTACTGGGATTTAAATCCTCACCTCACTGTAATCTAATCTATTGCAGGAATGACGCCTTAAACGATTTTGCCAGATCTGTGACAATTATTTACCTAGGACTTTTACAAGTAGCAAAATAATGCTTGGCAGACTGTGTGCAAATACTTTCTTGGAACAATTAAAATCCGAGCTCCTCTAATATCTAATCGATGTTCTTCGGTGACGTAAATACACTAAGAACGCCGTTAGATGGTTCGATTAGACTATTTTAGTTTCAGCGCAGTGTGGTGGGTTGTATTCCTCGCAGGGGATCACTTGGGCAAAGTCAACTACAGGTTTATTTACAATAAAGTTATTTGCCATGAAAAATACGTTTTCTTGAAAATGTCAGTACTAAAACTAATGACCTCTGTAGAACTAATTTAAACTGTAGATTTTTGTTGGTTTTCTTGTAAGTCTATAAGATAAAGGAGTTTTCTTGATAGTATAACTTTAACGATGTCTACATTTATAACCAGCTTTGAAGTAAAATATGTTTTAAATGAGTCTTATAAATACGTCATTATTAATATTACTATCAGTGACATGAGAATAGTTTGTTTTAACTATACCTCCACCGAGTTATGATGCTCTAACAATTTTTTTTTGTTCAAGAAATCATAGTTAAAACTAGCGTGTAAAATAGATTTCAACCTCTTTTACAGTGAATGCACGTCAGTGGATTTCCATTTTACAATAAAACGTGGATTTACAAGCATGTAATAAAATTGTGATTCGTTGATAAAATGATGGAGGGGATATGGTGTAAGATACTCAAATTATTTTATTTCTGTTCTCTGTAGAATATTGATATGTATATTTATTAATTTTTTTTATATATATTTTGTTGGCTTTAAAGTAATAAAATATTAAATATTTTATATTCAAAAGTAAATAAATACCATGGTGCCCCATCCATCAATATCTAGATATAGATTTTTTTTTTGACGATCACAATTCTTTTCAACCGAGAGTCGCGGTAAAGTAAACAATATTACTTTGAACTATTGATTAATATAATTATATACTCGTACAATATGTTCTGTTATTTTGTACTAATCTCAAGTCCATAATCATTGCTAAGTGGCTAGAAGGTTTGACCCATACATCTAGGTAATATGGTCCCATTCCACGTGGAGATATTGCGTAACTATTTAGTATTTGTGTATGGGTTCGTCTTGTTATCTAATTATTTAATAACTAGATATGTTAATATCATGTTATGTATACTGTCCTATCTTAATTCAGTTTGTATATTATCATGTGCGGATATGATATTTTTTTATCAGAAATGACAAATTATCAAAATATGAAAACCATTTTATTTTATTTTCTTAATATTAACTTTGTTATTTATTTTAAAACACACAAACACTAAAGACATACAGACTAACCCATATACAATTTGAATACTCAGCAGAGCAAGAACCCACTTTGGTGAGCGCATGGTCTATTCTCCTTCCAGGTTAATGAGTGTAAACTTCCCCTAAATATAAATTTACTAATCCCTAAAACCATGGTCGTAATTAATACATAAACGTATAATCCTAAACGGTTAGTAAGACGCTATGGTAAAAAAAAAACAGAGTAAGATAAAATATGTCAGCTGCGTCTAATAAATTAAGATGTGTTTCAGCTGTTATTGAGGACAAACTTTTTTTCCGACAACATATTCAAAGCATTACTGCATGTGCTTAAGGTGGTATGAAAGAGGACGCAAGAAAAAAGGTCAGTGTTTTTGAGGGTTTTTATGACGAGACTTTTTTTTTTTTTGCCAAAATAAATAAAATATTGCTTCAGCACAAACTAAAAGTTTAATTTTCTTCAAATGTTGATATCAACATTTGTTAAATATCTATCATAAGCATAGTGATATTATCTAACAAACTTTTTAAATGAAGAGAAAAGGTTGTCATTAAATTCCAGAACATCCTTGACAGATATTCAAGAAATTTAAAGGTCACTATGTGAAGAAAATTAAACTTTATATTTTTCTGGAGCAATATTTTATTTATTTTGGCAAAAAAAAGTTTTGCCATAAGAACTGCAAAAACACTGGCCTTTTCTCGCGTCCCCTTCCAACCCACCTTAACACATAGAGTAGTTAATAAAACATAAAATATAAAAATGAATACTTATCTTGAAAGTAATTGAGGTTTGAGTCCTTTATAATGAAAACACCATTCATAAAAAGATCAGACAAAAAAATAAAAACATATATACACAGAATGAATATCCTCTGAAAATGATTAAAAGTTCTTTAATTCCCCAAGAAAACCTTCGCAACTTCATTTATATTTCATTTCGTATGAGTGCTTCACACCCATTATTTCAATTGAGTTTTACAAATCAACATAGTACTCGCACATACTTTTGTTTTCCTCGTCTTCTAAAAATAATTTTCGGTACGGATGTAAATAGAGGTACATGAAATATATATAATTGTTTAAATTGGATGTAACATTTATAGTTAATCAAATAAGAGGAAAGAAAGATTAAAGAGTGACGATATCAAATTTTCTCAACTAACTTTTTTACTGTCTATTTTTTGCATAAACAAAAGCTATTGAATGTACAAATATACAAACTAAATATAAATAAATAAAAAATTGATTCAGCAACCCTAATGATAAAAAGTGTGTACTTTGTTTTAAAACCAAATCACTCAATCTGTTTTATGTAATTTGATGTATACTTTGGGATGTTTAAAGTGCAATTTCAAATAATAGTTAGATTAAAACAATTATTTCTAATCATTTTAACAAAATACTTTGTGACGCCAAATTTAATCTAAATCTTGGTCGGGTGAACTGGGGATGGTTTTTCCTAAATGATTTTCCACTTTCCTTTCATGAAAATATGGGTTCACTTCCTCTAAATTCAACCTTCCCAATTCCTAACCCATTGGCGTGATTAGTACTTAAGCGTATAATCCAAACGAGTACTAAGATGCGTTGCTAAAAAAGTTTTATAATGTGTGTTTGTGTGTGTCTTTCCGCACACTACCGAAGCCCCTAGATGACCAAGAAAATTGAAACAATGCAAACTTATAATATCGACAACTGTACAGAAACTAATAAAACCAGATTTTCATGTTTCAATTTTTTTGTTGATTGAAATTTTTATTTTAAAACAATCCACTATAATAATTATATCTTGTGTCCAGTAAAAAAAAAATCGCAAGACTCAGAAGACCTAGGAAGCCGAAATTTTGCAGAAAGGTGGTTGTTAACCCAAGTGGATACTGGAGTACATATTACCAAGTATATATGTCACCGGCAATGTGTGAAATCCAGGCGTTCTATAAAATGCCTAGGCCTTATATATAATGCCAGAGTGGTTTTGGCAAAGTATGAAATAAACGAGTTTTGCTGTTGTATTTCATACTTATTTTCAACTTCTTTGTCCTTTTGAAGTCATGGAATACGTTATCAATTCTTTTATCCAGTTTTATGTAAGTCTTGCACCGTTTTCTTGCAGGTTCACCTAATTCCTAGGATTTAAGTTGGTCAGGTTAGGTTATTTTAGAATAGGGTAATTATGTAAGGTAAGGTTAGGTTAAGTTAGCTTTTGTTCTCGGTAATATATAATGACTGATTATTCTATAAATTTCCTACGAAAAGTATGAATACAACAGCAAAACTAATTAATTTCATACTTTGCTAAAATCACTTAGGAATTATATAGAAAGCCTAGGCGTTTTATAGAACGCCAGGTTTACACACATTGCCGTTAACATATATGTGTTTATAAACATACGATTTATATTTGTTATAAATAATATTTTATATATATGTAAAATTATTCATTTTCCAAAAGATTATTACTATTAGCACCGAGTCTTACTACCCGTTCGGGCTATACGCACTTACGCTAATGTGTAATGGTAGGGTGATTGTGAGATGAAATGGAGGACCTACAGTTTAACGTGGGATCCGAACCACGGTGGAGGCCTGGCATTCCAGACATTCACAAGTTGTGATTAATACACGTCTTGTCAGAGGTGAAGGAAGGGTTTGGCAATCAGATAAATCTGTGCCGGGACCGAGGATTGAACCCCGGACACCCAGCACAGAAGTCTGACACCTTACCCCTAGACCGTCAGGTCACCTAACCATGATCTAATCCACCCATATAATCCTTCATACATTTTTCTTAGCACTGCGTCTTACTATTCCTTCGTGTTAAACGCTTACGTATGAATAGTACTAATGAATTGGGTATTAGGAAGGTTAAATATAGAGGAAATGCACCCGCATTTTATGGAAGTAGAGTGGAAAACTATTCAAGCAAAACAACTATTAATACAACCGACCGAGATAGAAACCCGATCTTCCCGTCCTCGGAAATCTAATATATTGCGAGACTAGAGTCGTAGACTATGCGTCCACCAAAGTGGGTCTTCTTAATTAAATACATTGAATGGCAATAATATAGTATACCACAAAATAATAATTTTGAAATATTACTATTCAAGGTTTCAAAATACCATATTTTGTTTAGCACCGCATATTACTACCGTTCGATCTATACGCCTATGTACAAGTTACACTAATAGATTAGGGATTAGGAAGGCTTAATTAAGAGTAAATGCACCCGTATTAGCGTGGAGGGAGAGTGTAAAATTGTTTAGGAAAAACCCCCATCAGTGCACCCGACTGGGATCTGAACCCCGATCTTCCCGTCCTCAGTAGTCTAGTCCAACACGAAAGTAACACGTTAGATCACGCGGCCACTGAAGTGGTTTATCAAATATTCATGAGTATAGATAATTATTCTTTTACCATAATTTTGTATCAAACCTAGTCAACCTAAGCTATATTGGGGTAAAGTGCTTGCCCGCCTCAAGACCCGATATTCGTGGGTTTAAACCCAGATGGGGTACGGATTTTCCTTGAGTGATAAAAACCCATGGCACAACTTTCTTTAGAGGCGAAGTAAAGCCGTCGGTCCCATGTCAATTGTGGTATGTAAAAGAACCCTGGAAGGTATGGGAAAAAATACCTTTCCGGGTAAAATTGGTAGCCCCTTTCGCTCTCGCTCGTGGAAATTATCGTGTGATGATATTATCAGTCGGCTTAGAAAGTTAACGTTAAATTCTTCAAATAAATAAAGTATAGAATATAGCAAATTTAGAACTTCCATAAATCCGTAATTATTTATTCGCATGTCCATGTAAGGAACTATAAGAACACAATTAATTACCGACCATAAATGTTATAGTGTTTTTGGAGGGGAACCTCTTTGCTCCAAGCCCTTCAATTCATCCTATCTCCGGTGTAGAAATAATGCGTTAATTTAATTTAATTTAATTTAATTTATTGAGGTGGGAGTGTAGGGACACGAGAAAAGGTCAAGGTTTTTTTTGCCGTTTTTATATCAAAACATTTATTAAATCAAACTAAATCAAACATTGCTCCAGTAGAAACATAATAGTTTAATTTTCTTCACATGGTTCAACAATTTTTGAATATCTGTCAGGGAAATCCCGGAATTTAATGACAAATTTTTCTCTTCATTAAAAAAAAAAGTTTGTCATTTAAATGCCGCTATGCTCATGGCAGATATTCAAAAACTATTGAAGGTGACCTGGTGGTCTAGGGGTAAGGTGTCAGACTTCTGTGCTTGTGGTCTGGGGATCAATCCTCGATCCCGACACAGATATATCTGGTCGCAAAACCCTTCCTTCACCTCTGACAAGACTTGTATTAATCACAACTTGTGAATGTGAGGAATGCCAGGCCTCAATCGTGGTTCGGATCCCACGTTAAACTGTAGGTCCTCCATTTTATCTCACAATCAGCCTTCCATTACACATTAGCGTAAGTGCGTATAAACCGAACGGGTAGTAAGACGCGGTGCTAACAATATTAATAATAATAATAATAATAATAATAATAATAATAATAATAAAACTGTTGAAGTCACTTTGTGAAGAAAATTAAACTATATTTTTCTACTGAAACAACCTCTTTTTATTTTGTAAAAAAAAAAGTTTTTATATAAAAACTGCCAAAAAACTGCCTTTACCCTCGTTTCCTACACCCACACCTAAAGTCCAGACATACAACTCCTGATGCTAGGACTGATGTCGATTTTCTATTGTTATTATTATTATTATTATTATTATTATTATTGTTCTGTTCAAGATGACAGTTTGTAAGTTGTACGATGACGTGGATTTGTGTTCAGAAATTGCAATTTAAGTCACGTAATAACATTTCCACTATGTTTTAAATGCACACAATATACAACTATTGTTCCCTTTTGTCCCATTATTTCAGTCGCCAATTACCGTGTGGTTTATTTTTTCCTACTTATATTATGGCAAGGCCCAGGTTTTTTTTTTTGTTTGTTTGTTTGCTTCTGTTTCGACAACATAGAATCCCTTGGGGCGAGTTTAAAAAAAAAATCGCTGTGCTTTCATTCCTTCCGAAATAAATCTGTGTGTGGGGGGGTTGTCGGGGTGTGGTGGTGTAGGGGCAGGAGGGGTGATGTTTGTAGAAAGAGAGACAATAGGCATTGCGAGATTTGCAGACGCTACCTTATAATTAAACTCATGCAATGTTTACATTATAATGTAACATGAAGTAGTCATAATTATTTTATGCGTTTGTGAGGATAAGCACTAAACATAATATAGCCCCTATTGCAATGACGTGTACTGTAAATTGCAGACTTCATAACAAGAAGATAGTGACACTGCTAAATGAAATATGCCCCCAATTTTAAAATATAGTAAAGAAAGAATCGTGTGAATTATTCCTGCTCCAAAACTATACCACTTGTATTGGTGTTCACGCGGAATACATGTAAGTCTCATCTAATCTGATTTCCCTATTAATAGGTAAGTATTACAACCTAGATTGAGAATAAATAAGGTATTTTTTTCATCGATGATTTTTCACTCTCCTTCCTAGCAAATAGTGATATATTTCTTCAAAAATCTTCCTTTCTCATCTTAAACTCCTATCGTAATACATGGGTAGTAAGATTTGGGAGCAAAATATATCAAAATAAATACGATGGTTTAGATATGCAAGCTTAATATATATATATACATATATATCATTTATTTAGTACAGCATCTTACTACCCGTTTGGGTTATACGCTTAAGTACTAATTACGCTAAGTGTATTAGGAATTGGGAAGGTTTAATTTAGAGGAAGTGAACCCATATTTGCATGTTTGGAGAGTGGAAAACCATTTAGGGGAAACTACCCCCAGTTCACCCGACCAAGATTCGAACCTCGTTCTCCCCATCCATAGCAGTCTAGATCAACACCAAACTAGCGCGTTAACTGACTACGCCACCGAGGCGGGTTTTATATTTGTTAATTACTGTTAAAGCCACTTCTAAATATCATATTCTTTCAATTGTAAAATGGTAGCTAGACACTGGAATATAACCCTGGACCTTTGGATTAATATTCCAATGCTCTTAACATTGACCTATCCAGGAGTCATCCCGTCATTATTCACTCATATTTTAAGGCAGAGTCTGTGATGGACATGTGGAAATCATCAGCTACATAGTGAGTGATTAATAATTAATATCGCGACCTATCAAATAACGCAGTCACATTCAATTCGAGAGGGCTTTACGCTACCAACAGTACAATGACAACGATACAAATACTATACCATGATGGATTAAATATCAAAACTATTATAGTTGCTAAGAGGCGTCCGGATGTTATTTTTAAATTTAAATAATAATTAATTAGTATGTCTGTTGCTATTGGGATAGTTGAGAATGCTGAAGACAGGCTATCCGTGTATAGTTTACTTTCTCTCGATCCCTCGGTGAAAGAAAGTATTGTGATCGTAAAAAAAATCTAAATTGAAACTTTGTAAAATGTCGAAGTTTCATGACCTTCCTGAACCAGAAAAGTGATTTTCGTGATTTTTTGGGTATCTCAGCCTATAGGTGAAATCCTTTTACCGATCGGGCTTAAACTTGTTATCTACAATTTTTTCATAAGGTTCCCCCCGAGTAATTTTTTTGGTAATTAGATATTTAACCTAAAATTAATGGTAATTTACTGAATGACAAAAAGAGATAAAAAATCTACTTTCTCATAATTCGTTATGTTTATTTTGTTTGAATTTTGTATCCAGGCCCTGTTTAACATTAAAAACAAAATAGGACTCATTTGTTCATTAAAATGATTTTGATTGTACTTTACATAAGCGGAAATATCTTAACATTATAATATCCCCGCAATTATTTGAGATACGAAATAAACCGTTTTAAAGTTGTAGTACTATTAAAAATAAACATATTTTATTTGAAATATATTTTCATAAATTTAATAGTTTCTGAGCTATAAGCAAACACCTTTTTTTATGGAATATGAAATTGATTGTTATTCTTTGGTGAACAGACATATTCATCTTTTCTTAATATTTCTGTTTATATTATTACATTTATACTATTGTTAGTTTCTTTGGTGAACAGACATGTTCCTTTTTTCTCAATATTTCTGTAACATGGAATGTGAAATTGATTGTTATTCTCTTTGGTGAACAGACATGTTCCTCTTTTCTCAATATTTCTGCAACAGTTTATATTATTACATTTATACTATTCGGTGGAGTGTTTATACATCATTGTATATTATTTGTTTCATAACTTTAAGAGTTTTTAGTAATGTCTTTATTTTAAGATGAAAGAGAGAGATAATATGTGTGGTCCATTGTACCATTTATTTTATATTAATAAAATAATGTTTGAAAACTGTATTTTAAATCCCATTATGACTTCATTTGGGAAATGTATTTTTAATTTAAAAATATTTTGATTAATTAGTAATTTCGGTGTTTGGTGAGTTGAAACAACCTTATTTGTCCAATGATTGGTTATTGAATATGTATAGTGTTAAATAGCAACTTACAAACGATTTTACTAAAGAATTATGTGCGTGACCTTGCATCATTTTGTTAGTAGTGTAGAAAGAAAAATTGACGTATAGTCAGTATCACAAACTTATAAACACTTCCAACTTTGAAAACAAATAATAATCGTTAATGGAAATTTGTAAAAATACTCTTTATCTTTATATAACATATTTTAATTAAAAAAACTCTAAGAATTTCGGTGTGATGATTAAGGTAATTTGATCATCAACATTTTTATTGCATAATTTTAACACATATATAATTAATTATAATATTTACATAGTGATACAATGATTTAAAATTATTTAAGTTCATGAGGAAGTGATTAAACTTGCTATTTGATTCTATTAACATCTTTCGTAGAATTGTTAAGGCCCTTGGCCCTGTCGAGTGCAAGTCAAAAACCTATTTTGTGGGATGGTGGGTGGGAGGGTGAAAGGCGTGGCGTGGCTTCACAACCAACCAAAGTATCCTTCCGCGCCAACAAGAACAGATGGATGACGGAAACCGTAGATGACGGACGCTAGCTACCGGACAGGTCTTGCGGAAATATCATACGTTTGGAAATGTCAGTTTTCTCGAGAACGAGTGAAATGTTTATGTTAATATTTTCAACACCCCTTCTAAGATAATTTATCGATGTTTATTAATTGCTACATTTTCTTATTTTTTGTTATGAAGCCGGCATATTTATATTGAAAAATGTCAATTTTATCGATATTTTATCACTGTTAAAATTATAGAGGAGGTATGTATATAAAAAGTATAGACTAATACACATGCTTCTATTCTTGAACAAACCGTTCCCGAAAAGAAAATTACAAAACAATAAAAATTCTTTAAGATAAATGTTTGTTCCCTTGGCTCTGCATTTCCAAGCCAAATTAAAAGGGCCAATCGCCTTAAGGTAAATTAATTAATGTATGAGGCTGAAATCTAGTATAATCATACATTCATATGAGATGTACATATTTAAATATTTATAGTATTAATATTATCATTAATATTTAAAATATCCATTTCTGAAAAGTTTTGTTGATAATTCTTCTTCTAATTCAACCAGATCTTCTTGGTCTACCCTCAGTGAGAAAACAGTTGATATAAGACAAGTGAGTGTTGAATCAGAGTTCGCTTTAGTTCCCATACTAAATGCTGGTATCCCTTAGCATCAAAAAGGAGTCAAAATAATTTAAATATTTGTATTTTTTTCTTTTTTAATCTCAAGCTAAGGGATATAAGCGATTAGAACATTTAGAGTTAAATCCGAATAACTCTTAGCTCAGATGTGGTTTGTGTGAAGAGAAATAAATGTTCTCCCTTCTTGGGTTCAAAACTTTTTTATGTTTTTGCACTGTCGGGCTATCCGCATACTTACCCTTAGTGATAGGAATGAGAAAGGTATACTTTAAAGGTAATGTATCCGCATTTACATAAGATGAGTTCAGGAAAAGGAAAATAAGCTTCGGTATAACTGGCTGGGTTTTAAAACCTTAACAACCATTTCAGTGTCCGCATAGTCTAAGGTGCTTTCTCGCCCTAGACTAGATTATCGATGATGGGGGCGATCAAAATTCGAATATACAGAGGGTGGTTTTTACCCAAAAAAATGTTCTCCACTCTTCTTACACGCACATGTGGATACACTTTCTCAATATAACCTTCCTAATCCCTAAAATCTTTAGCGTAATAAATACGTATGAGTATAACCTGAACATATAGTAAGATGCAGTGCTGAAAAATTAAATAAAAAATTGAAAATTCATGATAATATGACCATCTAGAAAAATATATATTTTAAATTAAAAAGCTTCCATTTCCAAGCAGCCTACATCAATTTAGATCAAAATATGTATCAAATCTATAGTTACGTTACATAAAATACAACTAAAATAATCAAAATTTACCGAGTGAAAAATATTACAAAAAAAAAAAATTCTGAGCCGTCAAGTATTTAGACATGACCTGGTTTCTCTAGAAGGCCTCATTCGATTAAAAAAAAAACATGCACAAACAAACCAAAAAATACACACCTCTCCACGGTTGGAGCTACAAGCAATAAAAAAAACTCTCTCCTCCTCCGAAAAGCCTAAAAAACCCAATTCTAGCCCAACATCTCTCTCCCAGTATTGAAAGCTATCGGGTCTCATACGCTTCACCCAAACTCTTGAAGCTCTTGATCCAATCAAAAAACATCACTTTTTTTTTTTATTCCCTTCCCTTTCTCTACCTCATGCATAGCTACCCCTAAAAATTTCCCTTCCTCCTCTCCATATATTGGAGATAAAAATTATTTTGAAGTGTCGGTACATGTAGTGTGCATGACCACAAAGCTGTGTAGAGCGATCTGCCGTTCTCCAATACAATCAATACATTCTCTACATCTCTTTCTCTCTCTCTTTTCCTCTATGTATGTACCTCTAGCTCTTCTAGTATTGCGTTCTGTCGTTCCATATTTATTCATCACCAGTCCCCACCCGAACTTCCCTCCCTCCTTACCCCCCTTCCACACGAATAGAACGTTGAATTCTATTTGCCTCATATTTCGATTGGGTTTAGAGGGGTACTGCACTTATTTTCAACCCCTCTTATATCCAGCCCCATGGTGTTAGGGGTCAGTGAATCTGACAATGAGCTTAGGGGTCCCGAGTTCAATTCACAGTTGGTACTTTGGGTATTTTTCTCTTAAGAGGATTTGTCTCAACGTTCACCAGGGGTTGGTAAGTTAGGCTTAAGCTATTTTTAAGATGCCCAATGGCTCACACCTCCAAATTTACTGTCATCACATCGTCTCATTATTTACACAGTACCTTGGGCAATGCTCTGTGCCACCAGAGCGGCAAATAGTCTACATACAGGCGACCGAACTGGTTGTCATGTCCCTTTCCAGTCAGTAAAGCCATTCGCTATAGTAAAAAAACTCTTATCCTAAAGTATTGGCATAGATAAGGATTAATTCTCGGTTTATGGTGTTGGTAGAGTCGGGGAACTATCATGTATTTCTAAGCAAAGGATGATTAGTGACCCATGATTAAAGACCTAGCTTAATCTCGGACATCTTTAGGACGTTGCTTACCTGTGATGTCATGGCAGATCAAGTTAGAACTTACCATATTAATGAATTTACGTTTTATTCAACGAGTTTTAAATATAAAGCGTTGAAACAAAAACCACAGATTCTTAAATAATTCTAGAAATATTCCTACAGTGTCACAAAATTATAATTATTAACTTGAAATAGTTTTTGTAAACGTTTATTTTTATAAATCCTCCACAACTTATGCTATTTGGTTTATTCACGAAGTTGTCCTGAAGGAATCCTCCTGCCAGGATGTAGATTAAAAAAGTCCTTGGTGACATATGTATATCTAAAATAGGTAACAGTAAATAAAGGGTAAATATAAAAACACGTCGATGTTTTCAAGGTGCAAATAGTATAATGAGTGTGTAAACTAGTCGGAGGAAGAGGGGAAGTGTTTTCAGTATAGACACAAGAATCCTCACAGGGTGAACTGATAATTTTCTTCCCTCTCTTTCTATTTCGCACATTGGTGATAGTGCTTAGACTGCTTAGATGAGACAAGTCACTTGGGACCCCTCCCCCCCACCACCACCAAAAACCGTCACACACACTCTCGGGATAAAGTTGTATAAAGTATCAGACTCTAAATATACTGAATTCATGATAAGGTTGAGGTTTGAATCCAAGTACAGGTACACTGAGGGTGGTTTTCATAGCGTGATTTATTATAAAATAGCGGCTTTATCAAAGCCTAAAGCTAATTTGTGTTCATTTTCTTTAAAAAAAAACTACTTTACACATCATTATCATTACCTCATAGCAGACAAGTATCTCTAACGTTAAAAAATTTGAATCAAATCTATAATGTACCAAATATATATTTTATATCTATAATGGATATTTAAACAAATACCGAATTCACTTGTGCATTACATTAGATCGAACTAAGGCACTCTAACATTAGTTTGACATATTCGTCCGTGATTCGACCCATGATCTCTTCATCAACAGCAAATCACACTAGACGAGACTGACGTTTGATCCGCGTGTCCACCGAAGCGGGATATTATTAAAAATAATAATTAATTACTGTACGTTTAGATACCAATTTTTTTATGATTTGAGTGCTGTTCATCAATCGCTAATTCCTTTTAGAGGGCATAGATGAATATATGCTTTGTCTTACTACCCGTTTGGGTTATGTGCTTATGTAAGGTCTGTTCAGCGTAGGAATTGTTTTCTGAAAGGCCTTTTTCCCTACCAGAAAGCTATTATATAGTAGGATTTGGATAGGAAAAAAGACCTTTCCGAGAGTATTTCCTACCATGAATGGAGTATACTGTGTATTGAACGCGATTTAAGGCTAATGTTCTCAAATTTTAATAGGAAAAAAATTTTTTTTGGCCCAACAGAAATCAAGTCTTGCTCCAGTAGAAACATAAGAGTTTAATTTTCTTCACACGTTGATATCAAGTTGTTGAATATCTGTCAAGAGCATAGCGGCATTAGATGAAAAACTTTTTAAATGAGAATAAAAAGTTGTCATTAAATTCTAAGATATCCTTGACATATATTCGACAACTGTTGAGGTCACCATGTGAATAAAATTATAATATATTTTCTGATGAAGAATTGTTTGATTTATTTTTACTAAAAAAATATGTTGATATAAAGATTGCAAAAATAATGTCATTTACAATCGGTCCATACAACCTCTCCTTGATTTAGGCTTCTAAGCTGAATGGTTTTTGAAACGCGTTTAAAAAAAGAACTGTCGTAATAATACATAAAAAGTATAGTATTAATATATATCCATAGCTCTTGAAATAATACAATAGCGATGTTGATTTCCCAATCGAGGTGTTCATATTAACCTTGCAGATATCAAATACAGATCGAATCCTCTTTCGCAAATACCGTCCCTTGCGTTTGGTCTCGAAACACCTAGGACACAACACGTGATAAAGATTGGTTAATTTTACCCTGGACAAAAGGATTTCCCTCTTTTCTCCCTCTTCAAGTGATGTAAAGAGGGAAGAGGAGATATCGGCACACCAAGCAAGGGTCCTTTCCACCCCCGCCCCCCACTGCCACCCTACACCTTATACGACACAATGGCTGGTAACGCAAAAGGCTCATGGGAGTTCTGATAAAGAAGGTCACAGTAGTTTATTCGTGGGGTCTTATGGCCCCTGACCCAATGGGATAGGACTAGAACATGCTCTGTCGTTTCGGATATTTGCCCCCCCCCCAATGTTACCAGACTTTACTAGTTTAGGAAATTCACAATCTTCAGATCACCCAAATAAAACTAGGTCCATATCGTAGTCCCCGTGTCTTATAACTTATCTTATTTATTAAAAAGTAAGGTTTAATTTTAGTTTAGGCAGCTATCCCTTCTAAACACGTATTTTTTATGTGGGTACATTAAAACAAGCCTAGTTTTACTGTTTTGTTGTTGTTTTAACTCCGAGATACACAGGTGGGTTATTAACGACTTAATCAAGGGAATAGGGATGTAGGAGGTACTTTAGAGGAACATAGCGTTAGGGAAATGTAGTGTAGAGAGAACGTAACTTTTAGAGAGCGTAGCGTAGAGAAAACATAGCGTTTAGAGAACGTATTATATAGAAAGAGCGAACATCTCCCATTTTAAAGTCAGAAAATACTTAAATTTCGCATAGTACCAAAAAAAAAATATAAACGTAGTTAATATATTTCAAATTTAAATTTCAAACTTAAAAAATATAAAAAAGGAAATTTGTAAGTTTAGAAAATGAAAAGTTATTCTTAAATAAAAAATTCGACGATTTTAACAAACTTTTTTTTTAAATACAATTATTTAAATCATGTAATATATTAAAGTTTGCAATTTTCAATAGCAAGGTGAAAGTTAATAAAACTATTCACCCAGTTTTTTTTTTCAACCGGTTCATCTATTTGCAAGAATAACGTCTTAAGCCACGTGGGTAACGGTTATTATTATATGAATATAATGTACAATTAAGTGATATAAAATTCATTTATTTTCTGTTTTACTTGGTCACCAAGGAAAAATATCTACTAAAAATCCAAGGAGAAGATATATTTCAACTTGAAATCTAAAGATAAATCTTAATACTTGTAACTACGATTAGAACATGGAGGGAGTTTCAATCAGGTAAATTTTGCGTCCGGACGTGATTTCTTTTTGGCGCCCCCTTATATGACCACCGTATAATTGAAAAAAATATTAAAATAATCCCCAAACATAACGTAGCCTTGGCATGATAAGAAAATAATTTGAAGGGAAACTTCACAAATGGTAGTCATATTCCAAAAAGTCTCACTGAGAGATTTTAGGAGAACATTTAGGATTACAAAGAAAACTATAAGAAAGTATTTTGTAGACAATTTTCTTCTCTTTATATCTTTATATGATAAACACTCTACGAGATAATTGCAAAAATCTTTTTTGAGTTGACAATTTTTCAAAATGGTGGACGTAAAGGAACTTTTTAATAGTGTCACTATATTGTTTTTTATTAACCATAAAAAAACTATACAAATGTGTCAAATTTCATTTTAGGATCAAAAAGTGAACGACTGTAATGCTTAGCAACTCCACTATCGTGCCCAGGCTAAATTAGATTGGATTGATTAGGTTATGTTAGGTTAGGTTATAATGGTGCTCTGTTTGGCGCCCCCCTCAATCTGGCGCCCCAAACAGCCGCCCGGGCTGCCCGGCCCTCAAGCCACCTCTGGTTTCACTGTTTAAGGACCTACTAGAACCCATCCCAAATAAATAATATCCACCTTAAAGTATTACCACGTGTTCATATTGCGAACTATATGCTAAATACATCCGTCCTAATGCTTAAGGCGGGATGGAAAGGGATGCGATGAAATATCAGGGTTTTTGTAGTTTTTATTGCAAAACTTTTTGTTGGCTGGAATAGATAAAATATTACTCCAGTAGAAATATAGAGTTTAATATTATTCACATGATGCTATCATCAATTTTTGGATATCTGTAATGAGCATAGCAGCATTAAATGATAAACTTTTTAAATCAAGATAAAAATATGTCGTTAAATTTCAGGGCATCCTTGACAGATATTCAATAGTTGTTGAGGGTAGCATGGGGAGAAAATTAAACTCTTTGTTTATACTTGAGAAATATTTTATTTATTTTGACCCAAAAATGTTTTTATATAAAAACTATAAACACACTGACATTTTCTCACGTTCTCTACATCCCAACCTTAACAAAAAAGCACCGCCCGTGTATAAACAATCATACCAACGGGGTGATGTTATAAAAAGTTATTAAAAATCCTCTTGTTTTTTTTTCTATTTAACAAAACTCTGGTTAATGAAACATTTTCATGACATATTTATTGTTTTGCTTTTGAAATAAATTATAAAACAACACCATATATGTATAAAAAAAATCAATATATCTATAAAAAAAACTCTTTTTATCAGCTTGGCCTGCAATTTTTTTTATTGACACAAAGCTTTACCTGCGTTTACAATTGTAAACCTTTCATGAACCAATTTTATACAACTAATGAATACACGTGTAAAAAAAACTCCTGTCACTGTGAGTTTTAAAGGAAGAATACATATTTAAGGTACTGTATCTTAGTTTGAACCTGATCGATGACTGAAATAATTACGTATTCTTTATAAGTTCGTCATATATCTAAGAAGTTGAAGTTCCTGCTGAAAAGATTTAATTTGCTATTCTAGATTAATATTTGATAGTCTTTAATTGTTATGTATCCTAATTTAGAAAGTACACACTATAATCACTATTTTAGATGAATATCTACTAATATATATATACAATACTCCTACCACTCACACACTTAATTTACCAATATCAAAATAAACTGTTTTTTAGACCGCATAAAAATAAATGGTAAGATACAACGCACAGACGCTCCTATAAGTTTTATCTAAATTATACTTCCTTATAACTCGTTTAGGCTCCTACTACACGGGGCAACTTGTTGCATGCAACCAGTTGGCAAAAAATGTTAAAAAAAACATTGGTTTATATGAAAACCATAACACGAGGAAACTTCAGTCACGTGATTGGCAATTAGTTGCATACAGTTTCCATGCAGAGAAACTGCACGGTCAACTTTAAAGTTGCCCGTACTCGAGCTAGGGCGGTAAAATGATATACATTTATTTTTTCGGTAACACAATGGTAAAAAGAGCATAAAGTTCTAGCAAAGATCATAAACTAAATAATATACACAATTATAGAAACATTTTGAAAATAAACAATCTTGCAATAACTAGTAATGGTTATAAAAATTTCATTTTTATTTTCTAATATTAAGAGAAAGTGTTGTTATATACTACCCATTTGGGTTATAGGTTTATATACTAATCACGCTTATGGCTTTAGGGATGAGTAAGGTTATATTTAGAGGAAGTGTACTCACATTTGCGGAGAAGGAAAGTGTAAAAAAAATTGGGGAAACCAACTTCAGTACACCTGACCAAGATTCGAACCTCGATCTTCTCCATCATCGGCAGTTTTTTAGTGTACTGCGAGAGTGGCACCATAGACAATGTAGCCACCAAAGTGGGTAAAGTTGTATTAAAATTATTTCAAACTCTTATCAAGGTATAACAAATCACGAATGTAAAAAGAAACCTAGTAAATATTAATATTTTTTACTATTAAATGGTCAAATTCAATTAAATTTCTTAAACATTAAAGAATACAGCTCCGTCCCTTCACTACAATACACATACCTACATAATATAGTTATATAAAAAACATAAACATATAATGTAAATTTTCTAGTTTGAAAAAATTAACAATATATGTCCTTTGTTCGATGCCTGCAAATGTTCCCCTAGTATTTGATTCTACTTTCTCGCTTCAGAAAAACGCTGGTGAAGATCTTAAAAGTCACGCTCACATTTTTAATTT
>CABFWB010000287.1:292662-313145 GCA_902151455.1 Timema bartmani
AAAAAAAATATGGGTGGGTCATATATCTATGCTTGCCTGTCACACGGGAAATTATCGGCCCCATTTGACCAATTTCCTCTTTTAGCTTGTAGCTTGGGGGGGTTGAAGGGTGGTAAGAAGGGGGTTAGAGGGTATTGAAAAAAAAATATATGAAGGCAGGGGTGGATTGGCGCAGCAATGACTTTTCGATGGCAGTGACGTGGAAAGTATGTAACGATCTTTTTTCAGTTCCTTGTCGCTAGTCTTCACGTCTTATGTGAAAAATGAAACTCTTCCATACACGGGTATTTTTCACTAGACGGCAAAAAAAGGGGGGGGGGCGGGTGGATAGGGTTGAAGGTTGGGAGATCTCCCCTTATAGCACCTTAAGGGATGAAATGTAAGTCTTGGTTCACTGGTTTTATGAAATTTGTGTGATGGTTTAGAGGATAAAGGGGGGGGAGTGGTTTTTTTTACAGTGTGGCTCATAAAATCGTGTGATATGGACTTCAGTTTATCGACTTTTAAACTATTCCGTTATTAAAAATGAAAGATAATTCATTGAATAATGTGTTAGAATGTAAATTATGGTTGATTATTTTTCATCTTAGAATTCAAAAGTTATTTCAATTCATCTGTACAAAATACAATATCTTTGTAAAAAAAAAACACTTCAACGCTCATTTGATCTCGAGTTTTTTATTCCGTTTTTATGTTCCCAAATTTTGGAAAACATATAGTCGTAACGCAAAGCCAAATCATGATTTTAACTCTATATCTAAATTAAAGTCAGTTTACTGATTATTTGTAATTCTTTATTCCTGGAAACTGGCTCTAACGATTATTTTTTTAAGTACTACACCTGTTCAGGTTATATGTATGTTTGATAATTATTCCAATGGGGTAGCGATGAAGAAGGTTGAATTGAGAGGAAATGCACATGTATTTACGTGGAGTGAGAATGGAAAACTATTTTACGAAAAACTGCCCTCAGTACACACTACCGGGATTCAAACCCCGATCTTCCCATCATTGGCAGAACAGTATATTGCGAGATTTACGCCTGAGACTGTTTTATCAGCGAACTGATTCTTTTGGGTTAAACCTTTAATATCTCTTGGATGACCTGGTGGTCTAGGGGTAAGGTGTCAGACTTCTGTGCTGAGGGTCCGGGGTTCAATCTTCGGTCCCGGCACAGATTTATCTGATTACCAAACCCTTCCTTCACCTCTGACAAGACGTGTATTAATCACAACTTGTGAATGTGAGGAATGCCAGGCCTCAACCGTGGTTCGGATCCCACGTTAAACTGTAGGTCCTCCATTTCATTTCACAATCACCTTACCATTGCACATTAGCGTAAGTGCGTATAACCCGAACGGGTAGTAAGACGCGGTGCTAATAATAACAATATCTCTTGTGTTGAAAGTACTATTAGAAACAAATTACATACTATAAAATTGACCCAGGTCTACATCGGCACGAACTAAGGTACAACTCTCTTCTAATATGGTTTGTCGGTAAAAGTAAGTTCAGAGATTAAAAAAATCCCGGTTAGGTGAAATGAAGGGGTTTTTACATCAATGTATTTTCACGTTTCTTCTACGAAAATGCATACACATTTTCTCTAAGATTAACTATACTCATCTTTTCGCATAATAGTAGGGATTCTGAAAGCTCGCACGGTTAGTAAGGAACTGAGAAATAACCCTATTTAACTTAAATGACTATACACTATAAAATAACTTTTAAAACTCCATCTTTAAAAAAAAAAGTCTTCTCGTCAGGGTTATAAAAGTACTAATTATGCCAATGTGCCACAGAGGAATAAAGTTGAATTTAAAGAAATGTACCCGAATATTCATGGTGGGAGATTGGAGAAACATTTGGGAAAAACCTGGCCCTACCTGGATTCGAATTCCAATCTCCACGTCAATAGCAGTCTAGTTTTTTTGTGAAAGTATTGCCTAAACTTCCTATGACAAGGAGATCGAGGTTCAAGTTCCAGCCCGGTCTACTGAGGGTGATTTAAAAAAAAAAAGGTACAATATTACACCACGCAAATGTGGGTACACTTAATCTAAATCAAACCTTCCTTAGCCCTAATACACAAGAGTAATTGGTACATTTGCGTACAAACCGAACGTGTAGTAAGACGCGGTGCTAAAATAAAAATCATGTTTTATATATTGCAATCCTTTCAAAGTGACTCACCTTGACTTGAATCGTTAAAGAGATTGAGCTGGAATTTAAACTTATTGTTCCTTTAAAGGGACTTAAGTTTATATTTGGCTTCCTTACCAGACTACTAAGAATCCAAACGTAGGTTTTGGTCTATGCATCCTTGGGTTATTTAAAAGAACAGCCTTGTTAAAAATTCAACCACTACAGTCCTGGTACCTAGATTTACTGAGAATATATTTGCTGGGATATAAAAATGTATATTTTTCTGTTCAGAGACAGTGCTTTATAAATATATATCTAAAAACATGAGGTCAGATACTGTATTATAATATGTTATTGGTATAAAAATATTCAAAAACTAAAACAAAAAGTGTAAGTTGTTGCATGATCTAGCACGTCACTCTCATGTTAGGTGGGATTGCTTGTGAAGGGGGAGGTCAGGGTTCGAATCCCAGGTATTTTTCCTGAATTGTTTGTCACTATCCCTCAAAACAAGTGCTAATACGTTAATCTAACACTATCTCATACGCATTCCTATTACATAAGCGTACTTAGTTTATGCGCATAGCCTAAAAAACCATTAAGACGCGACCGAAAAAATAATCCATTTTAATTAGCAGCTGTGGCCATGTGGATAAAGGCGTTAGTCTGTATTAGTTATCTTAACCAGTAATGAGAATATTTCAGTTCTAATACCAGCTGAATATAATGAGTTAACTAATAGATTTTATATATTTATCTCTCTCTCCTTGCAAATGCGAGTACATTTATGTAAAACTATACTTTAAGCATACTCACTACATTAGTGTGAATAGGTGGAAGGCTGGTAGGCCTATGTTTTGTAGGACGCAGAAAAGGAAAAAATCAAGCTTAAGCTACAATCAAATAAAAATAAATTTAAATAATATATTGCAATAATTATACATGAGATTTTATTAATTTTAATGTCCGTTATTAAATAAATATCAATCTAACATGATTTGAAAATAACAAAAAAATTAATCAGTCACTATTTCTGGTTTTATTGTAGAGATATTTATTTGTAAAATTTGTGAAAATATGAAAAACATTAACTATGTTTGTGAGCTCATGTTTCAATTGCAATCACCTGAATAGCTTCAAAGTTTTAAGCACAACCTGCTGGTCTAGGGGTAAGGTGTCAGACTTCTGTGCTGGTGGGTCCGGGGTTCAATCCTCGGTCCCGGCGCAGATTTATCTGATTGCCAAACCCTTCCTTCACCTCTGACAAGACGTGTAATTAATCACTACTTGTGAATGTGAAGAATGCCAGGCCTCCACCGTGGTTCGGATCCCACGTTAAACTGTAGGTCCTCCATTTCATAACACAATCACCCTACTATTGCACATTAGCGTACGTGCGTATAACCCGAACGGGTAGTAAGACACGGTGCTAATAATAATTTTAAGCACAAGGCCCTGTTAAAGACATGAGATGAGCTGTATAATGCAGTATATGATGTTTTCTGCTCCTCTAAAATCAGTGAGTTCGATGGTAGGTTACATTAAGAGGAAGTAAACCCACATTTGCATGGAGGGAGAGTGGAAAACCATTTAGGAAAAACCACCCTCAGTTCACCCGACCAACCAACTGTGTTGTTTGTTTCCCTAAAAATAGACAATTTATTATTTTGCATTTAATTTATCACAAGATTTACAGTGATAATTTCTACATGAATTTTAAACAGGTATTAATAATCCTGAAATCCTTTTCGGCTGCCACATGGTCTGGGGCACTACTCTCGCAGTAGATTAGACTGCCGATGACGTGGAGATTGAGGTTATAATCTCGGTCGGGTGTATTAAGGGTGGTTTTTCCAAAATGGCTTTACAGGCAAATGCCTGTACACTTCCTCTAAATATAACCTTCGTCGTCCTTAAACCCACGAAATAGTTTATTTATATGCGTATATTCTGTACAGGTGATGAGAATAAAATTTTAAAAACAATCTTGTCAAAATGTATAGACGGCATCCTTCAAGAAACTTAAGCTAGTTTAGAGGCTATCGTTTTGTCCATAAGGAAACTACTTATACCCTGATTTTGGTTGGAAGAACAGTAGAGAAAATTCAAACATATTTCTTTGTAGGCAACATTGATAAAATTTTACTATAGTATTTGTGTTACTTTATAGGTATTGATAGTATCAATAAAAAGGTGACAGTTGCAGATAACATGACTTCTTGTTTGCATATATTAAAATTGTTTTAGTAACTTTAGTTACTAACTTTTACTGTTCTTCCTACCAAAATCATACTTTAGCTTAAGGGTCTTGGGCTCAAATCTCAGAACGGCAGAGAAACCTTATAATTGGTATAAATAGATTTACAATGCGTTAAGGTTTAAAGGAATGGTTATTGTGGTTGTTATAGAGTCAGCTATTTTTAAAAGATTTGTTCAAAATATGCCAATCATTGGTCACGTTGTGTAAGGTGGTAGGCTCACATTAGACTGGATTGTTTCCTCGTGTGACTAATTAATTTGGTTTCCCCATTTTCCCTCACACAAATATTGGTAGATTTTATCCATAAATTATTTATTAATCCTACCTCACAGATAAAGTCTGTAAACAAACCACGTTTTAAAACGTATGACATAAATCACTTTCATGTTGAATACTTCTAGTGAAATAGCACATCAGCAAATATAAAAATACATTATAGTAATTACATTAAAAGCTGTAATGAAACATAAAATATCATATTAATGTTGGAAGAAGAACAGGAATAAATTATCAATTACTTTATTTGATACATAATATACATTTTTCAAATTAATTTCTCAAGTTACATGCTAGTTAAGTATATACTATGTCTTGGTATGTTAGTAAAGTCTAAAAGTGTTTATATTAAACCGTCAATTTCAATAGTGTTAATATTTTATGAATCCTGTGAGAGTTAAAATAAATCTTATTAATTTATAATCTTTGATGATTAGCTAGAATCGATTTCAAATCGAATTTGGATAAAACAATGGCGATACCTCCACGTGAATAATTTATAGTTAAAATGGTTCAGATAAATTCAAAAGGAATAAAGGTTATTAAAATATTATGATGGCACTATTTACTATATTAGTGGGTCGATATAAGCTAAAATTTGAAGAAAATAAATATTCAAAAGTTTGCAATTGATATTTTTATTTTTAATTAGATTCTGCAAATTAAATCTGAACTCACTTTAGATTTTAAACCGGATTTAAATTTTTCAAATAACAAGATTAAGAATTTTGTAACGGATTTGAATCTTTGTTAAATTTAGAATTTTGAATCTTTGAACATGTTTAACATATATTTTATATTGTTTTAAATTTCTGCTCTATCTGTTTTGGTCACGGTTTTTGAGTTCATTATAATTTACATATTTTGAAAGTAATATGCAAACCTCTAAAATTAATTTCATTAAATATATGTTGAATAACAAAACAATTTTTTTTTCTAAGCTTTCAGTGAATCCAAATAAAAATGAAATATGTTTTTATCAAGAGAGGGATGGAGGGATTTAGGAAGGTATCGCGAACAATATAACTGAGACCTCAATGTTTAAACATATATATGTATTGTTATAAAGTCAAATTTTTTTAAAGTAATGTCGGTCTAAATATTTAAAACTTTTTATAGTCTGCAAAACACACCTGCTTCCCCTAAAAGCTTGCTTTCAAACAAACGGAATCAATATTCAATATTGGTTGTTTTTTGTATTGAAAAACGAATTCAGGAAGAGTTAAATATTCGGTGTATTATTTTACCAGAATATATTTTATGAGCAGATGGACTGTAAACCAATACATCTATAAAAGGTTTTTAAAGATATATTATATGTAACTAGAACTACAAAAATATATAGCATTTAATTTTTGTTTAGTTGATGTTGAACGATATAAATTCTACTAATGGGACTATTTAATCAACGGAGTTAAAATAACCTAAGAAAACCCACTTATTACAAAAAGACGAAATAGAGCAAAGAAATTTAAATTTGTCGCATTAGACTATCAGCGCAATGTCTTGTAAAAGTTCATAAAAATAAGTTTTTTTATAAAAACTTTTAAGAACTACATTTAATATTATCTCATTAATATAATAAACAATTTGTGAAGTTAGATTATAAATATTAAAATTTACTGGCATATTTGTATTGGCTGTGATTGAACAAGTGGCAAAGTGATCTCTTAATTTTTGAGCTCACTAATGGTAGAACTAATATGTTTAATTATTTTAGCAAATAATCATTCATGATTTCCAGAAAATAAAATAACGTAACAAGTAGATTACTTAAATCAATTTTTTTAAATAGAAATAACATATAATATTTACTCACACTTTTAAAAAAAATAGTTTGTCTAAATAATGTTATATTATATTGTGTTTATTTATTTGGTGTAAAATATGAACTTTTTTAAATCATTGGAAATTTATCACAAGAGCTATAAATTAATCTTTCCTGGACAAAACCACGCAACGGTAGCCCCAAGAAGAATCATAGAAGAATAATAGAACGAACTTATAAGTCAATAATAAATAGTTTTAAGACATAATGTGCCCAAACCATTTTTCTCAAAACCTTAAATTTACTGCCATCCGCATTAATGGCCGGATGGTCTAAGGCGTCACTCTCATGCTATACTAAACTGCTGTTGATGGGTGTATCGGTGTTTAAGTCCGGGTAGATTACCTCTAAAATGCTTCCTTCCTCATATCTATCCCTTTAGAGTTATTATAATCTATTCTTATAGCCTGAACAGGTAGTAAGATGTGGTAATAACAAAAAGCTCTGAGTTTGGATGGATAAATAATCAATATTTTATTCGGATTCTCACTTGTAAATATTTTCACCGGAATAGTGAACCAGTCATTTTAATTAAGGGCGTAATACATTGAATGAGATTAATAAAATAAACAAATGAATTTTAAACTGATTTTAAAACTATATAATACTTATTATATAGTGATGTTGAAATACATCATCCAATATTTGATATAATAAAATATTATCGATGGTAAATACTTTCTCATGAAACGAATTTCTCGGAATTTTGAATTATAAATAAATATTTTGATGCATTTTACATAATCATGAATTCCAAATATGTGTATATAAAATTTTTCCATGATTTGTTTATAAGTAACCGCTGATTTAAATACAGATTTTTGGTGAAATGATGATTTATGTAGTTTTATAAGCTTTTTAAAATTAATTTATAATACCTAATTGCTACATTTTATTTTATTTTTATTTCAACCTAGTACATAATGAAATAAAAATTAGCTGCACAGAATACACACTCTCTAATTTTATGTTCGAAAACAAGTTGCTTAGGAAGATATTTGGTCCAATAAGGGTTGAGGCTACTAAGGAGTAGATGAAGTTACATACCATGTACTCATCACAAGACATTGCTAAGATAATCAAGTCTTGTAAATTAAGGTGGGCAGGATATGCAGTGTGGATGGAAGAATCTAGAATTGTATTCAGGGTATTGACTGGCGAACTTAATGGGAAGATTCCATTGGGAGTACCTAGACGTAGATGGGATCTGAACTAAATAGGGTGTAATGAGATGGACTGGATAGAACTATCACAAGATAAGGATAGGGTGTAATGAGGTGGACTGGATATAATTAGCTCAAGATAGAGATAGAGTTTAATGAGGTGAACTGGATAAATCTATCTCAAGATAGGGGTATGGTATGATGAGGTGTGCTGGATAGAACTAGCTCAAGATAAGGGTAGGATGTAGTGAGGTGTACTGGTTAGAACTATGTAATGATCCTGTTTTATTGCATTGCTTTCTGGATTATTTAAATTTAGGTTGTTTCGATTATATTTGTCTGTGACTGTACTGTTGTTGATTTACTTCCGTACACGTGCAGCAGGCGACGGGTCAAGAATATTCAGTTTGCTTGTTTCCAGCCCTCGCAATAATTCAAGGTCAAACCATGCAGTGTAAGTGCAAGAGAGAGAGAGAGAGCAATATACTTAACTTGTAAACTTTAATGTTTTTATTTTCTTTTTCTAAAAGTCGTTTTGCTTGTGTTCGCAAGATGTCAGCAGCTCTCGGTGACAAATTGAAATTAAAGCCAGATAATTGGTGTTGTTTTCTTCTTTTCTGTTACAAAGTTGTTGACTGTCGATTCGGGCTAAGATGTGTGAATATGGAAATTTCTTGATTATATATAATGTGAATACCTATCTGAACTGAAGTGAATACAACTTTCAAAGCAAATACTTTTTCGACTATTAAATAAAACGCGAGTTCTGTAATTTCTAAATAAAATAATATGAAAGTAACATGTATAAAATGTGTTTAAAATATAAAATGTTCAAATCATAAATCTCAGGTTTGTGTTATGAATACTGCACCACGACAACTATCTCAAGATAGGGGGTAGGGTATAATGAGATGAACTAGATAGAACTAGCTCAAGAGAGGGTTAGGGTGTAGTGAGGGGAGCTACAGTAGCCCCATGGCTTCTTTGGTGCTGACTGACAGTTCACAGCTGACTTCTGACAGTCAACAGTTAGGTATATACCTAAATTTTGACTGTCAGAAGTGACAGCTGCTAAACACATGTCTTTTTCAGATCATATGGCTCGGCGTAGGGATACATAATTTGGTCCAGTAGCTTTTCAAAGACATCAGCTGTCAGTCAGCACCAAAGAAGCCATGGGGCTACTGTAGATAAAACTAGCTCAAGATAGCGGTAGGGTTTAATGAGGTGAACTATATAGAACTAGCTCAATATAGGGATAGGTGTAATGAGGTGGACTGGACAGAACTAGCTCAAGATGTGGGCAGGGTGTAACTAGGTGTACTGTATGGAACTAGCTCAAGATAGGGGTAGGGTGTAATGAGGTGAACTAGATATAATTAGCTCATGATAGGGATAGGTGGCGTACCTGTGTAAGTGAAGCAACAAACTTTCTAGCTCCCATAGCCATAGAGTAATTAAGTAAATAAATGTCAAAATATTTTACCTTTGGTTTACACATGGCTTAAGGCGTTAACTTCATCTGATTTCGATTTCCGGTAATGGAGAGGTTGGAGTTCTAATCCTAACTGGATATTCTAAGAATTATTTTACCCTAGATTATTTTCCACTATCCCTCCACAGAAATTAAGTTCATAATTCCTCTTAAACCTACCTTACTTATCCCTACTCCATTGGTATAAATATTTGAGTAATATTTGGGTGATATGGGGTACTCATAAATAATAATATTGATTATAGTAAGATGATTAAGTCTTTGGTATTGATGGATTAGTATTTTTATATAAATAATAATTAACTTTCATTCTATAAAAAATATTTAAGAGTGTTAAATATGTGTCCGTATAAATACGATTTATGTGTCGTTTAACACTTTTTTTTAAATAATAAAGTTAGGCCTACAGATAATGAGGTATATGAGGGAAATTGCACACGCATCTTCGTATAGAAAGGATGGAAAAGCTACACCTGTCAAACTAATTTCAATTAACCCATCCTGGTTTCAAATTCCTACCTATCCATCATCAAAATATCTTACAAAGTGCAATACAAATTTAATATAGTTAATGTCACCTCCTCCCTTCGTGGGCCTAATCTGTTAGGATGTGTTTCTGTCGAGGATAAGGATGTTGACCGGATATATGTATGTGGGTTCGTAATTGATGCACGGATTTGGTTTTTAAGGTCTTATTGTGCTACTTTGCTCTACTACAAAATATGATGTTGTAAAGAAGTTACTAAAAAGATATAAAAAGGTTTGAAAAGACTTACTCAGGAGCTAGTGACAGAACGAATTATAGTAAGGAATGCTTAACCAAGGGCCTGACTGACACTCTAGGTGGTTCTACACGGCTATGAACCCCGGTACCTTGGGTACGACGGTAGCCTCCAGCACACGTACTCGACGATCCGGCGTCCTAACCCACCTCGTCCCCAAAATGGGCAGAGTGATCACCCCTAGAATCGATGGTGGATTATCAGCCCTGTTAGCTCGAAGAATAGTACTATTTATACCACAGCTTGGCCCGATTGTAATTCACAACATTACAATGTCAAAATAAACAAACACCCCCAATTTAGGGCATGTCGATTACATTAATTTGTTTTAGATATTTAAAAGGATATTTAAGATATCCAAACCATACTTTCTTAAATGGCTGATTAGTTCATCACATGTCTTACAAACTTACTTAATTACAGACTAAACACAATACCCAGAGTCCAGGACGGCAATGTACCACTGTAAGAGTGGTAGTCCCAACTAAACTCAGGATAAAGTGTTCGACCTTAATGGGAATCGAAGTTAAGATACTTATTTCCGTGGAGAGATGTGATTGTGACTGATATAGATGGTAGGTTAAAGCCTTTAATCTGATTACTCATCAATGCGGTTAAAATAAGTAAATAAATTTAATTTTTATATTTTGTAGAAAGTGAAATTATTGAAACTTTAAATTAATTTTACCTAAAAATTTGTTATGATAACTATTTTGTTAAACTGTGCTGGGGGTCCGGGGTTCAATCCTCGGTCCCGGCACAGATTTATCTGATTACCAAACCCTTCCTTCACCTCTGACAAGACGTGTATCAATCACAACTTGTGAATGTGAGGAATGCCAGGCCTCCACCATGGTTCGGATTCCACGTTAAACTGTAGGCCTTCCATTTTAATCTCACAATCACCCTACAATTACACATTAGCGTAAGTGCGTATAACCCGAGTGGTTAATAAGACGCGGTGCTAATAATAATAATAATAATAATAATAATATTTTGTTAAAAACGTGATAGCGTTCTTGATGGAGTTTTTTTTTTATTAAATTTTAAATAGTTTTTTTTCCCATGACTTTGAAATCGAAACTAAAACTTACACTGTTTTCTGGAAGAGAAAAGTAATGCAAAAGTTTAACAACTCTTAAATCACGGTCAAACATTTTACAAAGTATCCATTTAGCAGTAAACGTTCTCTAGAGAGAGGGGTGGAGTAAGGGGGTTCATGTCATCAATTAGAGTGAACTTTTTGAGGGGGATAAAGGGGGTTAAAAGGCGTCGCAAAGCTTTAGAGGGGTTTTGGGGAAGGGGGGGATGCAAGTTTAGTAGAAGGGTCGGAAAGGGTACGTGTTAATTGATATATGCCTTGAAACAATTCAAGGGGGTGCGGGACCACACGTCCAATATGGCGACCCATTAGATCATACTCCACCTTTCCCCGACCACCCCCACTTGACGGCCGACTACCCTGGGCCAGGTTCAGGGGTTGGGCCAACCCAAACCCCTCAACCATCCCCCTTCACAACACCCCCGAAGCGCCGGTAAGCGAGGGGTAGACGAAAACAACATTAACAACGCCTGCTTCCAGGCGCCTCAAGATATTTCAGAAGGGGTGGTGGAAGAGAAAGGGGGGATGGAGGGGTAAAGAGGGTAGCTCCGAACGACAAGACCTTTCCACTTTGTATTTTTTTCACTTATTCCATCAAATATTATATTGTTTGGGGTATAAAATAAATAACACTTGTTTATATAGTAATATGTGGGTACATTTCAGTAGAACTGTGATGAAAAAAATCACCACCTATATGTCATTTTAATTTCGAGTGAGGGGAGTAATTTAGATGATCATTTAACTATTTTTTCAGTTAATCTTAGGTGATTTTTTATAACCGTGTCTTGCTATCTGTTCCGAATATACGCATATATGATAATTACTTTAATGGGGTTTGGAAGTATTTTAGAGGTAGTATACCCTCCTTTACGTGGAAGGAAAGTGGGAAACCATTTAATAAATTCCATCTTCAGTAGACCTGACTGTGATTCGAACCCCGATCTCCCTGTAATCAGATGACCAGTCTAACACAAGAGTGATGCCTTAGACTATTTGGCCATCAAAGCAGGTAGCATCTTTGTACCAGTTTGGATTATTTGCATGCAGTAATAAAGATTATAGAATAGGGTTGAGGAAGGTAGAGCTTTAGAAGAAATGTACCCCATTGTCGTGTAGAGAAAAAGAAAGTTAGAGAGAGTGAGAAACCGTACAGGAAAACCATCTTCAGTAAACCCGACTTGGAATCGAACTAATTGCAAGTGAGGTAATTTTGTTTTTATTTATATAGCAGCATGCGTTTTATTTTCATCTAAATCATTCAAAATATCAACCAATAAAAGAAACGCATTTACTGGCTCGCGGTTCAAGGTGTCTACGCCATCTGTTCTGGTTTACCGATGATGAGGGATATTGGATTCTGAATCTTGAAAGGGTTTACTGAGGATATCTCCCCCCTCCCTCAAAAGAAATGCGGCTACACTTCTTCCAAAACTCATCCTACTTCATCCATACCTCATTAGTTTTAATATGTAGATAGTAAAATGTGGTGCACATAAAATAAAAGTCTAATCGAAGAATGAGGGATGCTTGAAGGTGTGTTTTTAATGGAATTCACAAGAATTATTTTGTAAATACGATGGTAAACCATTTATATAGAAATAGCACAAGCCAACTTATTGGGATGAAACTTAATTTTATTCAGAGTCAGGCATGTTAACCACAAGCTTATATCTGTGTATGTCTCTGGAGGAGATAAATAGTTGTTACATTTTGTGAGCCAACATCAGTGGCCACGTGGTCAAGGAATTGGTCTCATCTCGTCTGATATTATTATAAATACTTCTAAATGTTTTTTTCCAATTTTAACTACAAGTAAATATGGGTGTATTTCCTCTAAATTTGACCTCTCTCATTTCTTAGTACGTGCATGATCCAGGTGGATGATAGGATCCTCTGGTAACTAAATAAAAAGTATAATATCAGTAGTTTAAGGCTTACTGTCATGGATTAAGTTTGTCTGCAAGTCAAGTGTGTGTGTCAAAAAGTTTACATTATATCCTATAGTAAATGGCAGGTTGACCACACAAACAATTTGGCAAATACTCATCTATCGTCCTTTACCTGCTTACATTCATAATAGTTTTCACTTCGAGATAAATAGTTCTGTTTAACATACAAATGATATAATACCCTAAATTATTTATACAGAACTAATTTTCTAAGTGTAGATTTGTATTTTAACTTCCTGCACAAAGTGGTAAAATATATTATGATATTTTAAAAGAAATTAAATTAAAGCTGACTCAAAATAGTTGATTTCTCAAGCCTTTGGGCGATGTTCTACAATGTTATTAAATATATGTGTTCATACATAAAGTAATAGGGTTCATAATGTTAATTTTTTATAACTGGGTCGTTTCTTTTTTGATACCTGACCGACTTATCTAATTAAATAAGCCATCTGTCAAGAGATCAGTGTTGGAAACAAAACATACTTACCTAATATATGGCATTAGGAATCTAAAGTTCATTGGCGCATTAAAAAAGTACTCCACCTATTCTTATCTTGAAGTAGTTCTATCCAGTCCCCCTCATTACATCCTATCCCTATCTTGAGCTAGTTCCATCCAGTCCACCTCATTACACCCTATCTCTTTCTATCCTCCCATCTGCGTCTAGGTCTTCCCAATGACCTCTTCCCATCGGGCTTGCCAGTCAATGCCCTGAACATGGCTCTAGTTTCTTCAATTCGTGCTGTATGCCCTGCCCACCGTAATCTACGAAACTTGATTATCCTAAAAACGCCTTGTGATAAGTACAGGGTATGTATCTCATCAACATGTAGCATCCCCCATTGACCTCTGGAAAGCATTGGTATCTGTTTATTATTTATGTCATCACGTTTTTCTACCCATATGGACTATCCATACTTAATTAGGCTAGCGGGGTAAGGAGGAAGAAATTAGTTTAGAGAAAATAGAACCGTTAAATCGCCTCAGTAATCCTAATCGGGATTAAACAGTTACTTCCCCACGGCCAACTAGTTAAACTAGATTATCTTGACGTTTATTTCCCGATGCGGATATCATAGCATATTAAAGTATATTTAACTACAATAATATAAAGTGCCCGCATAATAGATTAGTAAAAATCAAATATTCCAACTGTCAATTATGGTTTATTAACTTTAAAAGAACGGTTATTTCTTGAAAAATTTCAACAATAATTTTACAAAAATAACACGATGTTATTAATATGTTCTTTTTAAGGAGTAATATTCTAAGTTCAATATGCACTTTTTACTAGTTTTATACCTAGCCTAGCAGCTAAAGAAATAATTGCTCGTAAAATAATCCATATTAAAAGAGATTACTATTTTCAAAGAAAATAAGTTATTTAATTCCCTAAGTTTCATATTTTTACAACTTAACTGTAAAATTAAGGACAATGCTTTGAGATTTTACTCGCTCATATAAAAATTGATTAGACATAATTGTAGCTAGTTATTTATAACGTTTTATTTTGAAAATATAAGCTTCTTTGTATTTATTTTAGATTGTAAGTCTTTCTCATTTCTCCTCACATAATTGGCGAACTTTCGAACTCTGAAGTGAAACTTGAAGTATTGGCAAGTAAACGAAAAAGGAATGCTAGAAGATTCTTAAGTTCCCGGAGGTTTTTTCGGGTCGCTTTATGCATATTTTTATAGCATAGCTAGGTATACTAAAATATTTTCCGTACAGTATTTATTTGTTTTTAAAAAGAAAAATAGCAAAATGATTGTTTGTGAAAACTTAAGACATCAGATCCTTTCTCTAAAATAAAATCCATTTACTTATTTAAAAAAAATTGTACTTGACACAAGACACAATCATTCAAACTTTATCATATAATATATTATAATTAGAGAATAAATTTTCAAAAATTATTATTTAACTACCCTTAAATAATATTTACTGAGTTAAAAAAAACTATATTTTGATTGTAATATGAAAGTATCTGCATAAATAAATTTTGAAGAAAACTGTCAAATTACTTTTAAAACTTATGAAATTTTCAAAAATTGGTCATTATTAAACTTACCTCAATATTTGTTAATAAAAACCAACATACATTAATATTAATCATTAAACCTTTTCCCAGATATATATTTTGAACAAACTTGTTGGAGCTATTTACATAATAATTTAAATTTTCAAAAATCAGTCATTGGGTTAAGTTATTTTTAGTTTTAGGTATAAAATTAAAATCAGGAATTGGCCTTAAGGTAGGTAAAAAGAGAATATTGTAGTACTCATTAAAATGATTTCGAAATTCTTAGTAAACCTAGGTTGGCAAAACAATTCAAAAGATATAAAAAAATTATTACTTTCGGTAATAACAAAACTACGAGTAATATGATAAATGAAATGTTACTTGGATTTATATGGCACAATTGTATTATCTTATGACTAAAGTTTTTTTATATAAGTTGTACTTTCTTTTCCACACAAACTTCACATATTCGAATCAGACGGTTGCGTGTTTGTTTTTTTTAATTCCTGGCTTTATTCGAATCATCCAACATCGTTTTCAACTCGTCTGAAACATCATTTATTGGAAACGAATACACTAATCTCTTTAAGTATCCACATACAAAAAAGCCATATTATACTGTGTCTCGGTCTGAGTTTGTTTGTGGACCTAGATTTAATCAATACATTTTTATTTATTTGAATGATTATTGCAAGCTTCTAAAGGTCTGGACAATTTTTTTTAAAGTTGTATACATGTTATTTCCTGAATAAACACACAAACTTTGGAAAGTTGTACGGGATCAAAATACTAACTCAAAATATCCTTTTGATATTAACTTTTATTCAGTTCCTTTTTGAGCAAACAGCAAAAAGCTAAACAAAATATAATTACGAAGCAAAATATTTATTGTATTTAATTTGTTCAAAATTATAGCCTTCAGCTTGGATACTGGCATTTCAGAATATATCAATGACAGAACGAGTGTATGACAGGCATGACAGCATATATCAATGACAGAAGGAGTGGTTGACAGACATTAGGTGTCTGTGGATATTTGATTAGTCAACAAATACTTATTGATAAAAAATGGTCTTAAAGAAAATCAAATGTTTTACAAACTTTCGAAACAAATTTTTATTTAATATAAGCTATTTAAATTTATCTCGTGTTTTTAGCCAAATATTAACGTGGTTTATCGACGATTATTTCCCTATATTTTTAATATAGTGTTTCCTCCTAAACTAAACAAAATATAGGAACAAATGAAATACCATCTTAATGATAAGTTTATGTTGCACAACTTTAAAACTGGGGTGGTTTTTGGTAAACACAATATGTTTAGTGTTGTTTTAAATTTTATTCAGGAAAACTTTTTTTTTGCTGTCTTCGGGAAAAGGAAGCAGTAGCTAATCTCCAATGGGCGATTTAATTTAGTTTTTTGATCCACTACTTCTTCTCAAAGTTTGGCTGTTTAATCCTTGAACACTCTATATATTAGAATGTAGCTTAGTCTTGTCTCACAATATTCTAAACAAAATAAGATATATTGCCATTATAAATAGCTCTCAAACACGCTTCGGTGGCTTAATGGTCTAAGGCGCTATTTTCGCAGTAGACTATACTGACGATAACGGGGAGATTGAGGTTCGAATCTCGTTCAGATATACTAAGGGTGGTTTTTACTAAATATGTTTCCCCTCTCCCTCCACGCAAATGCGTGTACACATCTTCTAGATATAACGTTCCTAATTCATATTATAACTAGTGTAATTAATACATTGGTGTATAACCCTAAAGGTTAGTAAGATGAGGTGCTAAAAAAAACCCTCCCAAACAATTATTTTGGAACCAAGCTCGCCACGATGGAGTGACTATTGGTGCCATTGTACCGGTCGTGGGACATCTAGGGGCAAGAGCCCAAGATCCATAATACCAAAGTTAAAAATAATTGTATTGGATGAAATCAAATAAAACATGAATGATGTTCAAATAAAATGCCCACTCAAGGTCAAGATCAGTACCCACCGGTTGGAACTTCCTCCTGAGGAATTTATTGACATTTATCACAAATATATAATCGGCTCGGTCCAGTATTGTATTTCCTATTAAATTGTTCGAAATTTTCATGTAGTATATTATTTTAACACTTAAATTAAATTTGCCACGTTAATAGAGTCAGGAAAGGAATCAAGTTAAATTTAAATTTAGGTATTTTACCTTGTGCTAACATTTCAAACTTAAATTATGGATTAATTTGTGTGAATTACTTCTGTTTTTTAAAAATTACAAAAAAAAATTTGTAAACGTACAAACCTAAGTCAAGGAGTAGTGGTGGCATAACAGATTGGGAGAAAGGTGGGCTTTCTTCCCCTGAAAATAGATTGTGTCCTCTTTCCACCAATTGGAATAAACCCCTCCTTTCTCCTGGAATAAACTTGCCCCCTATCTAGATTTATTTCACTTCCCTCTGGTATTCTTGAATACTAAACCGAAAAATTGTATTGGATCAAATTACAAATTTTCTATAGGTATTCAAATTTTAAAATTTGTTATGGATACATGGCACAGCTTTAAATAGTAATAAGATAAATTTAATTTTTTAAGAAAAAACAGGTGGAAGACCTCTGAATAGCTTCTAGAATAATTCAATTTTCAAAAATTTGCTGGTTATAGAAAATTCTAGATAACTTCTAGGGGCATCAATCTGGAAAAAAAAAGGCAAGAACCACTTCAAATAACTAACATAGATATCTAATCATTAAAATGTCCATGGGAAGGTAATTCCCAAATAATTTTGAGAGCACAAAATTTTCCAAAACTTGATGGAAGAGGCCCATTTTAAAATATATCTAATGGACGCATCCAATTTTCAAAAATTCTGAAGTAAAGACCACTCCAAATAGCTTCTAGATGCATTCAATTTTCAAAAATTTTGCCAGGAGAAGATTTATTTAAATGGATTATTTTAAAGGTATATGATTTTGAAAAAAGGTCCTGGAAAAGACCACTCTAATCATATTATGGGGACATTCACATTTCAAAAAAATAAATCTGAATATATATTTTGGGTAAATATACTTTATAAAACTGTTCTGGTTGAGGACCACTCTAAATATCTTATAAAGGTATCCAAATTTCAAAAGGTTAAGGGAGAAAAACAATCTAAATAGTTTACGGAAAATTATGGTTGGAAAAAATCAGAAGAAAGCCACCCAAAACATCTTACAGGAGCTTCCAATTTTCAAACATTTGCCGATGCATAATCTCCAGGGACCACCTTAGCTTTGGGCTCAAAGACCCTCAAACAACTTTTATTTATTTATTTTGCTGAGAAATTCACCCCCTGGGCAATTAAGGTCTCGCCACCACTGAATTGGAGTAGAACAAGGAGAGTGATCCTGAGCTTTGCCCTTGGTACCGGTCCAAGGTTTGAGCACCTGTCGAGCCTGCTTGGGAGGACTATTAATATTTTAACTTTTTTTTTCTTAAATATGTTAGTTTTTGGCAAATTTAATTATTCCTCTCCTAGTATATTTTTTATCTCATCGACCGGCAATTTTAATTAGCACCTAGGATTTTAAAACCTGTTTATTTCCATCTTATTACACTAATTTTATCATTAAGTGAGTGTTATTTCCATTTTTTTGCAACGTGTCTTACTACCCATTCAAGTTCTACGCTAGGTTAGTGTTGAATTCATGTTAAATATCTTTATAAGGACTCTTTAAAATAACCCATTTTCAATAACAATACAATATCTAGTTATCGATTTTATTAATTTGAAATGTGTGCGTAGGTTTTTAATTTTCACCTCGTATTGTGGGGGAGGATAGCGTGGCTGTGGCGAGCTATAATTGGCTTCAGGGGGCCGCGCTCTGGATAGATTTGGTAACTACTCGTCTATTGTATCATTTCAGTAAAATTGCCCTATCTCCATCCTCCATAGCCTCAAATGTTTAAACTACATATATTTTTATTTTTGGATGATACATTATTTGGGTCTAGATTTCAAAGCACCACTTCTTACTAAATGTTCAGCTTATACGTATATATACTAATTACAATAATGAGTTAGGGAGGAGAAATGTTGAATTTAAAGAAAGTGTACCCGTATTTGCGTGGGAGAAGAGTGTAAAACTATTTAGAAAAATCCTCAATATACGTGTGCGGAATTCGAAGCACAATCTCCTTGTCATTGGCAGTCTAGTCTATTGTGAGAGCGATACCTTAGACCATGCGGCCACCAAAACGTGTAATCGAGAGTACATTATAACAGTGTTTTGCCTAATTTCTTATTGGTTAATAACATACACCATGTATTGAGGTTCTTCTCTCTAACTATAGACAATGGGGAAAATATAGACCTATGGCGGATTCATACATACATATAAAATAATTATTGGCTAGTTGAACCCCCTTAGAAAAACTAGCTTTTCGTGCCCTTGCTGAAGATTGTTTGGAAATAAATTGATCTGTAGCCTCACGGAAAAACTAACAAAATATAAACAGTGTTTGTGGAGGAAGGCTTTCTTTGAGAAATCGTTGATAGCCATAAATAAACCTTTACCCAAACTAGACCAATGAGGTTTTGTAAGTAATTGCCCATTAGTATATGAAGATATTATTAACTACCCCCCTCCACCAATTACACCAATCACACCAATAGGCTTGGTATTAGTACCAAAGTACTCACCTGTAAAGATGCTATAGATAAATGATGACAGCAGTGCCAGGATCGAACTCCGTCTACGCCCCATGTTGGTTGTTGTGAACTTTCGACTGTGAACACAGTTTAACCCCAACTGATCATTTTTAAACTTGCGTTTTAAAGATCACTGCATAGTCCATTTATTTAATTCATATATATGTTAATTAATATATTAGATTAATAAATATTATAAAAATTACAATGCTAATGTTAAGAAACTAAATATCATTCAAATATAAATATTTTAAGAGTATATGATTATAATTAAAATGATTTCTTAGAACTTGGTTTGAAAAATTAAAATGTCACTAATAAAATATTTTTTACTATATTAATTTAATAAAACGTTGAAATGTTTGGGAAAGTATTTTTTTTTTTTTTTATATTGTTAGTTAGGGTTGGATATATATAACATTTTTGTGACGCGGTGTTGCTCAAAACTTGCCGCACAGTTTATATCTAAAAACGTTCTAAGGACGCCACGCACGACGCCCATTTACCCCCCCCAAAAATATAATTGACGCTCCCGTGTCTAGGACCGCGCGCCTACTGAGAGTCAACCCCCCTAGTCACATCCCTTACAATCGACCTTACTGCCACCTGACGGACAAACTTGAAAACACCGCCCACTTCCTCGCACTCTCCCGTCATAAGCCTTCGCCAACCAATCTCTTCCACCAGATTGTTGTGTGGTCAAATTCTTTACTATGCTGTACATTGACAAACTTTGTCCAACTGTGAAAAAGGGGGTAGGGAAAAAAAAA
>CABFWB010000287.1:313255-328069 GCA_902151455.1 Timema bartmani
TTTTTTTTTAAGGAGGAGAATTTTTCAATTTTCTTTTGTGTTACCTTGGTTGGGGGTGAATAGGGGGGAAGGTAAAAAAAGGTGGGGGTAGGGGTGAAAGGCACGTGAAAGATTGTTTATGAAATTCCTGTTCACTATTTTACGATTTATTCTTTAGATAAAAGACATTCCGAATTCCCAAACGTGATTCCTTTGATTTTTTGCACAAAAAAGTAGCTAAAATGAAACAAAGTATAAGTTAATACCTCTTTTTTAAAGTTTGATTAGAGTTTAGTTTTGTTTATCAACGCGTTAACTACCTTTTAAGGTTATACGCATATGTACTAATTACGTTAATGAGTTAGGAATGAGTAAAGTTGAATTTAAATTAAGTGTACCAACATTTGCTAAGAGGGAGAGTGGAAAACCATTTTGGAAATATACTCTCAGTACACCCGACTAGGATTCGAACCACAGCTCCCTGTCGTCGGCAGTCTAGTCCAACATGAGAGTGACGCCCTAGACCACGTGGCCACCGAAGAAGGTCAAGTTCACTTATTTTTTGTCCTGTACAGTTGAATTCATTTTAACATATATATGTTGATATTGTATGATTGGTGATTTATTAATCGATTCTTCATTTAATACAAAATTCACAGAGATTTTTTTTAGCTATCATCGTCATCATCATCAAATTTCGTAGCTTTTTTTTTTATCACCACATCCTACCACTCATTCTAGTTATAGGCAAACAAACTAACTACGCTAATGTTTTAGGGTTGAAGAAAGTGCCTGTATTTACGTAGATGGAGAGCTAGAAAACAAACAAAAAAATCATCAGTAAACCCAACAAGAATTCTAACCCCTATATCCAAATCATTGTCATCAAGAACGCTGCCTTAAATAATACTGCCACTGAAATGGATACTAGCCTTTTTATTATTATAAGGATAGAGATGGAGTGGCTTGCTTTGATTAAATGCACCGCGACTAGCGTTGGAAGAGGATAAGAAAACTATCGCAATAAAATCATATTTAATAAAACCAACCTCACCGCTCCTCACCTTAGTTTAAACCCCGATTTTCCTTTCATAGGCGAACAAGTGTAATGCGGCTATAAAGCCTTAAGGTGGGGCTGTATCGTAAGAAAGTTAACGGTAAGTTCTTGCAAATCTTATAACGAAACGTTGTTTTGGCCAAAATTAATAAAATATTGCTCCAGTATCACATGGTGATATCAACAGTTGTTGAATATCCGTCATGAGCATGGTGACATTAGATG
This sequence comes from Timema bartmani, assembly GCA_902151455.1. Taxonomy (NCBI): domain Eukaryota; kingdom Metazoa; phylum Arthropoda; class Insecta; order Phasmatodea; family Timematidae; genus Timema; species Timema bartmani. Next base: position 314,517 of record CABFWB010000287.1, read on the forward strand.
ACAAAATTTTTAATTGAAGACAAACAGTTGTCATTAAATTCCAGGGTACCCTTGACAGATATTCATCAACTGTTGAGGTCACCATGTGAAGAAAATTAAACTTTTATGTATCTACTGGAGAAATATTTATTTTGACACAAAAAAGTTTTGATAATAATTACAAAAACTACATAAACACTGCCCTTAACTAGTTTTCCCTACATCCCCACCTTAAAGTAGATGAGTAGTCTTAGTAGATCTTAAATATAGGCAGATAGGATGTCTTAGTGACATGACACTGCCGGCTTCCTATTGGACTCAGCTTCTTTATAAACAAGTATTGCGCTTAATATTTGTCTTAAGCTCGGTAAAACTGTTTATAGCAGTGTATTTTAATTTCAAATGCATTATTTACGTCAGTTATTCACATATATGGCGATTACAGTAGAGTAAATGTATCAATAAGTGGGAAACAGGGCAATGATTTGCTTTAAAAGGTACTTAGTTTCTAATCTTTTTAATTCAAAGAATTAGAAATTTAACAAATCACTCCTACCGTTCAAATCGTCCAAAACAACCTTTTTTTGAAACCCCTTGTACATTCTAGTCACAGACAAAATCTCTTTGTGACAGAAAAAAAAATGCCTTCGTTTTGTGAATCACTCACTGCCAACTTGTATGAGGGTAATTCAACGCAGAAGTCATTTTCTCTCCGTAAGGAAAATTGTTCTGAGTTTAATGTTTCAAATTTAAGCTTTAAGCTTGCGTTCAAATATCCAAGTATTCTACCACATTTAATGGCAAGTACTTACCAAATTTAATGAAATATATTTTTGTTTATTGTGGTTTATTTTATAACCAAAATTAATTTTCTTTCTTATTGAAACTTCAATTAAATCCACAGCATTGGTAAGTAAGAAAAAATGTATATACTCGTAATTGCCACTCTAATGCCAAAAAAATCTTCTAAAAATACAGCATATTTAAATATAGTTTTCACTTAATTTTAATCAAGTTTTGACTTTGCTTAAAAATACTATAAGTTAAACTTTTTTTTCTTCTCTTATAGACTATTGTTAAAATCAAATTAATTTTATTTGATTTTTAAATTTATTTGTTCCAAGGCTTAGAAAAGAATAAAATATACTATAAAATCCATTGTATTAATTATACAAATTATTGTAAAGACTGTGGTAAAACTTTCTTAAGTAAGTACGCGCTTTAAACCCTGTGAGGTGTGATGGGGTGAGTATTCTTTAGATGGTTTTTAGATCTCCCGCTACTAGAATATAGGTACATTTTTTCTTAAAGCTACCTTACCATATTGGTATTAATATATGGATATCCCAGACGAAAAATTGAAAGAAAAAAATCAGAAAAAATTATACGGATATAAGTAAAAAAGGGATACCATGTCTTACTACCTGTAAGAGTTGTTCGAATATTATTCTTTGGTGTAGGAATGAGGAATAGACCACTCAGAGGAAGTGCACCTGCATTTTAGTAGATAGAGAGTTGAAAACCTCATATTTCAGTCACTGGCAGACTAGACCAGTATGCTAACGTATTCTCCCGTATGTCCACTAATGTGATTATTATATTCATTCCAATTTTTATTTTAAGAGTCTTTAAGGAAAAAAAACCTTTACTTTGACTGTGGCTAAAATTGATAACATTTTAATATTTTATTAGTCTTTTTTATAGATATTGATAATATATAACAATAGTGACAGCTGCAGATCACAGGACATGACGTATGAATAAGTAAAAGTAGAACTATTAGTTTTTCTAGATGACAGATTAAGGTCTTCCTTTTAAAAATTGAACTTTAAGGTTGAAGGTTTTAGTAAATAAAATTTAAAAAAAAAGTCTCAAGTAAGCACACCTTTCAATTTATATACAAAAAAATATTTTCTAGTTTTATAAAATATACGTAATAATCATCGAAATAAATTCATGAATAAAATGTTTTAGTAATTAATACAAATATCCAATATTTATATCCACGCAATATAAAATTTAGTCGAAAACAAAATAAAAAAAATAAAAAATCCTTGACATTTTAAACAATTTGCTGTTTTTCAGCGAATCGCGACTCGACAAGAAGAAAACGTCTTTTTTCCAGGAAATGGAATATTATGCTTTCCACTCCATTTAACAGTATATGAAAACTGAATGTAGTGTGAAACGGAAGAAAAAAAAAGCTCATTGTCTTCATTTTTACTGTGGTAAGAATTTTTTTATAGCATATTTTAAAAGTTTTCATTGTTTCACTTTTAGTTGGTAGGGGTAAAGTATTATACTTTTGCACTATATATTCAAATTCACAATACTAATATAAGAGCTTTTCAAAGTCAAAAATTTGTAAGAATAATGTATTTATTTAGAGGTTTTTATTTTGATATTTTGAAACGGAACTATTTTATAAATATTTTGTGAATATATTTAATTTTTGACGCAATATGGGACTAATTTTTACCAAAATAGTATTATCTACAACAACAACAAAAATACTACGGAGACGTAAATGTTTTGAACAAATTCAAGATGGTCGTAATATATTTTTTTAAAAGGTAAACTTTTCTTAATTGTCAAAAATGGTATAACATCTTGCATATGGAAACTTTATTTTAAAAATAACAATATTAGAAAATTTTAATATGATTAACTCTGCAAAAGCCACGGTTCCCTCCATGACCATATCCCACTAAACCGATGTGTAAATATATATATACTAGCGGACCCGACAGACGTTGTCCTGCCCGAACCTTGGCTTTTCGTTTGGGTGGCATAATTGATTTCGATAATAAAACAAATACTATGTGATCATCACAATTACTAATTCACAATGAACTCCAATTTGTGAGTAACACAAATATTACAAATTCAGTGTTTGTCAAGACAACATACAAAATTAAACATCTTTTCATTTTTGGCATTTCACCCACAACTTCACAAATATCAGCTGTATCGAAAAACAAACATAACTATGAATTATTCTCAGAGGTTCAATTATTCATGAACTTTTCAGAAGGTTTTAACGTTCAATTATTGATGAACTTATGATTTTTTTAACGGTCAATTATTAATATTATATTCATTATTATAAATACTGGGGGCTAGTTGTGGGGGGTGAAATTTTGAGGTTACATGTTCTGATATGCAAAAAATCTAAAAAAAAAATCCTAAAATAATAAAAAAAAATCCTAGAAGCCGATTGCAGTGCCATCTACAGGGTCCAATTGCGATTCTAAACCATCCACGGACCCACTCAAACATACACAAAAAATTTCATCAAAATCGGTCCAGCCGTTTAGGAGGAGTTCAGTGACATACACACGTACAGAAGAATTACATATATTAAGATAATGTTATATTAATAAAATTAAAACATATAAAATATCAAATCTTAACATAAATTAAGGGATAAAAGATACAAATGTAACTAGATTAGATTATTTTATAGTGGTCCCCGTCTTACTTCCCATCCATGATATCCGGATTTAGCTACACTAACGGAAAAGAGATAGGGAAACTATAATATAATTTGCGTGAAGAGAGGGCTGTAAACTATTTGGAAGAAAATATATCTGGTACACCAACCCGATATTCAAACACCAGTCTTCCTTTCATGCATCATCGAAAAACTAGAAAAAAGTGAGATCCATACATTTTTCCTCATGCCCACTGGCGCGGGTCTAACTGATTATATAGTAGACGTCTCTTTGATGAGGTACACATAGGTACAAGAAAACAGTAGAAACATAAATATTATAAATATTAATACAATATTGCACATCTAAGCGTCAATCGTAGACCCTTTTGGGGTAGGTTTAGCCAGTACTGATGTACCCTTACCCAGGGGACGCCCGAATGTACTAATCGTACATCTTTTCCATGGAGGCTCTTTCCATGTCACGATGAAATGAGGTGTTGGTGATAGTGAGTGTGAGGGTGTGGAACTAGTGGAAATACCTAATCCTAGCTTAACCCTAACCAACCAAACTCTGGCGACCGTTGAGGTAATTCCCCTTTCGAGAAAAATAATCAAGGTACCAGCCGGGAATGGAGCCCGGAACCTCTTGGAATCGTAGCCAGGTGCACTGACCACTACATCGGTAATATTGTAAATTAGTTACCTAGATTAAACTTTAACATTTATTTTGTAAGCGACTGTAACCAATTTTCTACCTTCTCTGATGTGTCAAGTATTCCAAAAGTTCCTCTTTAACGGTTACAATATCGCAGGACAGAAGTTTGAACTTAACGGGGGAAAAAAAGGAAGCATTTTTCTTTATTCCCCTTCACATACGTGAAGCTATATATATATATTCTCTTTCCACCCTTTTGAAAAAGAAACAAAAAAGTAGAGTAGTGTGAGGGTGATAATAATTGATTAGTCTCGTTAAAGGGCCAAAAGCTAGCCAGGCACCCGCCGCCCGCCTGACTCCATGTTCCTCCTACACCGAGTCTAGCAACACTCCATCTTTCTCGTGTTCTTCCGCGCGAGGTAATAGTTCCCGTGGGGACCACTAGAGGACGAGGGGTATCTCTATCTCTCTCTTTCTTTGGTAAAAACTCTAGTGAAAAATTGACCACAACTCCGGTAGCTAATGGCGTGAAACCAGTAAGCTTAGTTTTACCGACTGTTTGGTTGGGTTCTTTTCTAGTACCTTTTTACGTTTGCAGCTTACTGTTGTGTGCTAAGTCTATAATGTGCAAGACTTTAGACTTAAAATATATTTGTTTCGTTTGAGTTCGGTTCAAAAAAAAAAAACAGAGTGAGAGAAAGATAGTAGAGAATAATGCCCAAGTATGGTCGACAATTTATCTCTTCGACATGGTACGGAAGGGTGAGAAGGGGGGGAGGAGAAGAGAGAATGGTTCAAGTCTCGAAACTGTTGAAGTTGAATTATGGCGAGTGAATGCGCTACGATCTGTTGGGGTTGTTTTTTTTTCACTCAAGAAAAGCTTTTGTGAAAAAGTGTTATTAACCTTTCAACTGCCAATTTGTCTGATTCTTGATGCCATAGACTCGGTAGTGAACAAATTGATTTATGTGTTCTACCCCATTTCACGAGTTTAGTTTTCTATTTTTACGTTTTTTTTTTATATATCCTTATGTCAAATACGAATTTATGGGTGTTAGAAGATTTAAAATTAAAATACTGTCGGTGAATAAATATGATAAATTTGTAGAAAAAAAAAAGACTAAATAAATGTAAAAATATTATCACGTGTCTACAATCACTTTGATAAAACGATGCCATATCTTGTAGTAATAGTCTTATAATTTTTCCTGAGGAATATGTCATGTGGCATCAAAATGTTGAAGTTCTTTTTAATTGCCTTTTCCACCGGGGTTGGTCAGCTTGACTTTCCTGGTCTTCTACCGGCAGTAAGCGGACATGTTAATTTTCGTCCCGATGAGATGATGTGATGATAATCATGATGATCATGTGGTGTTAGAAGAGAAGCCTAATTAATGAGACCATGACCCACCTCAATGGTCGCATGGTCTAATGCGCTACTTTCACAGTAGAGTAGACCAACGATGACATGGAGATCGATGCTCGAATCTCGGTCGAGTGTAATGAGTTTTATTTTTATCAAAATGGTTTTCCACTCTCTCTTTCTCTCTCTTTATCTCTCTCTCTCTTTCTCTCTCTCTCTTTCTCTATCTCTCTTTCTTTCTCTCTCTCTCTCTTCCCCCACGGATATGTGTGCATATTTCCTCTTAATAGAACCATCCTAATCCCTAAAACCATTATCTTAATTAGTACCTAAGCATACAACCTGATAGGTTGGTATGACGCGGTGTTAAAACAAAACGAGGCCGTGACAGCTATAGGAAAAACTCCTATTCGGGAAAAATACTTATGATACCGCTGGGAATCGAAACTGGATTATTAAACAGGAATACTCACCACTAGACCAAGAGGTTGGCCAAAATATTAATGTGGTTATGTCTTAAGATCATCCATGTCAAACCCGTGGTTTGCGAGCTGCCTGCGACTCCCGAGTTTGGTTTTTACGGCCCACCAACACAAATTTTAATAAGTTACATACTTCAAATCGATGAAATAAACACAAAATATTAGGCGCGTGTAAATGACGGAAATGCTCACTAATTGCAATGAGATTTACAGAATCGTAAGTACAATGTATATAAATGTAAGAAAGCAAAGCTATATAATTTAGTGCACAATGTGTTAGGAAATTAATATTAATTAATAATAAATTACTTATTTGAACAAAAAGTAATAAAAAATTCCTACACACTTATATCCTTAAAAACTATGCTAATACCATTAAATTGTGTTCAAAGTTTTGTCTTACAGCGCTGAGAGAGCAAAGCTGTTCGAGCGTGCGTGTACGACAGGTTGCATATGAGTTAGGCACGCAGTACTGCACACCTTGACATCTTGGAGCAGGGCAGCTGAACATACCACAGTTAATAGTAAACAACGCACCAGATCGTCTAAAAATGCGAATACATTTAGAGGGTCATCATTAACGGTCCTACATCACAGAAAGTGCTTGCCATTATTACATGTGCAATGCCGCGGGCCTAGCTCCTATGCAACTTGTTGTACACGTAAGCTTGAACAGCTTTGCTCTCCCGGCGCTGTACGCCGAAACTTTGAACACAATTTAACGGTATTAACGCAGTTTTCCGGATATAAGTGTATAGGAATTATGTATTAATTTTGGTTCAAACAAGCTATAGGTGCAGTTTGGACAATGCGTTTCCGAACATCTTGTGTATGAAAGGTGAAGCTTGGGGGATGAATGATTATAGTTACGGTAGTTACGGGAGTTATCCCTATCTGAATCATGTTAGTCTTCAGCCCACTCTTATCACCCTGCCATACCTACTCTTTTTTGGCTAATTTTTACGAAAAAAAATACAATAGTTTAATTGGGTTTTTAGGAATTTGAATTAACAACTTAGAATTGTCAATATCCGAGCTAACAGAGGTAAGAATAATTATAGTATGTAGATTTCTTCACATTCCCTCTTCAACAGTTTTCTTTACATTTTGTTCTGTTCAATAAACTTATGAAAAGTATAATGTTTCATTTCAATGAGTTCGGCTACACACATAAGATTAAAACAATTGAATTAATACCCGTATGGGAGGGCAGGCTAACTAAAAGACCATATAGTTTAGATCTGGTTTACAGGTGATGAGGAAGTATTGGCTTGAATACCGGCTCAGTATACTAATAAATGTTTTATCAGTCTCCCTTAACGTCAATGTGCGTACATTTATTATTAATTCTACCATCCTAATCTCTATCATAGAGTATAGTTAAAGGCTGATAGCAAAGCGTGATAATTTATTAGTAATTATTGATTTTAGCAAGCCTTGTATATTATTTAAATAAATTTGTAGTTCAATTTGTAACCAACCGACCCCGTGGTGTATTGGACAGTGCGCATGACTTCGAGCCTAGGCGTCCCGTGTTAGATTCCCGGCTGTTAACTTATGTATTTTTCCTGAGAGAGGAATGACCCCAATGGTCACCAGGGTTTGGTTAACTAGTCTTAAGTTAGGTTTAAGCGTTTTCACCGGTTCCACATCCTCATACTAGCTATCTTCCTCATACTCACTATCTCCATCATACTCACTATCTCTCTCGTACTCACTATCACTCATACTCACTATACCATCATCTCATCTCATCGGGACATGGAAACAGCCTCCAAGGAAAGGATGTACGATTAGTACATTCGGGCATCCCCTGGGCAACGGTACATTAGTACTGACTAATCGTTCCACTGCTGAGCAACAAAATGATGTATCCCAGACGTGCAATATACATAAAGTGTGTAATTGAGTAAATTCGTCGGCTCTTCCAGAAAATATCCAATCTGCAGACCGTTCATCAGAAGTTATATAATTCAGTTTCATTTTCCTGTTTTTCTGTTTCCTGTTGAAAATACTATTTGTGGTGACACATACTTGTGCTTGGAAATAATCTATTCACTTATTACACTGCACAATTTAATGTTAATAAAAATCCAAAATACATTGAAAGTGATATTTTACTTAGTTTTAAATAACATTTAACAATTTTAAAGGAATGAGGATACTGTAAAGTGGAGAAAGTTAAATAACGAAGAGTTACATAGCCTGTACTCATCACAACATATTGTTAGGAAAATAAAGTCTCGTAGATTACAGTGGACATGACATAAAGAGTGAATGGGCGATTCTAGAGACGTGTTCAGGGTATTGACTGGTAAATCCAATGGGAAGAGATCATTGGGAAGACCTGGCCACAGATGGGAGGATAACATTAGAATGGACCTGAAAGAGGTAGGGTGTAACGAGGTGGACTGGATAGAACTAGCTCAAAATAGATTTAAGTGGCCTGCTTTTGTAAGTGCAGGAATGAATTTTCCAGTTTCTACTGCCATAAAGCAAGTAACAATGACAACAAACGTTATAGAATGTATAAAACCATAAGAGTTAGTAGGTTAATTGAGGAATACATTTAGTAAAGAAAACAGTCATCAATAATATATTATAAAAACAGTTTGATAATAAATTATTTTTTAAAAATACTGTTTTAACAGTATATTAATTGTACCCTTTCTGTCATGCTGGAAGCGATTTTTTGTTAATATATAGTTATTATGACAGGCCTAGACAAGTAAACAAAACAATCGTGGTTTTAGACAATAGAAAATAAAACTTGCTTCTTCAACACACAATAAAATACTTTGAAATGTAGCTCTTGATTTTATACAAAAAGTTAATCCTTTTAGTTTGTCTAGAAATTGCTAAAAAAAAAATTTACAAAGCATTTGGGAAAGTTATTTTTATGAGATATGAGCTGTCATATTATAAAAAAAGAGAATAAAATAACTTTGAAAGTAGAGGGGCTGAAGAGAATCTAATTATTTTTATCTAATCAAGTTAAAGTTAACCCGCTTCAGCGGCCGCATAGTCTAACGCGCCACTCTCATGTTAAACTAGACTGCCGATGACGGGAAGATCTTGAGGTTCGAATCTTGGCCATGTCTACTAAGGGCGGTTTTTCAAAAACTGTTTTCTCCACGTAAATGCGGGTACATTTCCTTTAAATATAACGTTCGTAATCCCTAAAAACACTAGCGTAATTAGTAATTAGGGGGATAGCCCAAGCGGGTAGTAAGATGCGGTGATGAACAAATATGTTTTTTTTTGTTGAATTTTTCTTTAAATAATTAAATAACTCGTTAAAATAATTAGGCGTCTTTTAATTTCTCAAATCAAGAGAAAGTATTGGAATTAAGAAAATAATCAATCTCCTAATCATGACAAATTTTATTGTTTTAGTGAACGCGAGCCCATGAAAGTGGATTTTACCATTCTATATATCCTAATGTCTGTCTGTCTGTCTCTGTATGTCTCTCTGTCTGTCTGTCTATCTGTCTGTCCCTGACCACGGATCCAAAGCGGTTTGATGGATTTTGTTTAAACTTGATATTTAGATTTTATAAGGCTATATATCACAATTTTTTTTCTACCTCGCTCTTCAATTAAGGGTAGTTTATTGATGAGTAATTTTTTTGACTTTCAAATTTTTAGAAAATAAATCTAAGCATTCTGTTTAAAATGTAAATATAGGATTTGAGTAACTTAACAAATAACACTATATAATTGGTTTTTGGGCAATATTTGTTGAGGGGTAGTTAGTTTACTGACGGAACATTTTTGATAGTTCTAAATATCTCTAAAATATCTTAAACTATTTTTATGCCAAAATATATTTCTGGAAATTTTATGGTATGAGAAATAACAATGTATAATTTTTTTGGTGGGTAGAAACTTATTTATGGTTAGGGCATGGTATAATGATGAGTGATCTTTACAAAAACTTGAAATATTTAAATAATTGTACTGACGATTTGGTTCTAAATGTGTAACTTGAGAATGTTTGACTTTACAATTAACACTGTATATTTGTTATTGGGGGGAAAAATCATCTATGTGTAATTTACTGATGACTAGTTTTCAAAAACGTGAAATATTTTACAAATGGCTCCATTGATTTAATTCCCAATGGGTATTTTGTTAGTGTTTGAAATTAAAAATACCACTGTTTACATATTTTTGGCTGAACATTTATTAAAGCGTCGTTTGCTGATGAGTTATTTTTTAAATTTCAAATTATTTTGGAAATTACTATAATGATTTTGCTTAAAACGTATATCTGGGGAGTGTTCGACATGAAGTTGTAAAACTTGTTTTAGTGTAAAATTCAGTTTTGGGTAGTTTACTGATGCTTTTTTTAAAAATGATTTCAAGTGATTTGACTCAAAGTTGATATCGGAGGACTATTTTAAAGTTCAATAATGTTTTTACTACCCATCCGTGATATATGCATTATTCAAATTATTTTTATTACTATTATTGTTGATGTTTGAGGCTTGTCGACACAATAAGTTCATCAGCACTTTTCACAAATAAAACATAGTTAAATCCACAAAGGAGAATACATAAATAAAATACCTTCTAAAAAAAGTAGTTGCATACACTACAGTAAATGAACGAATCAATTATATAATAAATGTACCATCAATGATCTCAAAATAAGACCATTACCAAATGAGTGGGAATCAAATGTAAGTTAAATGTTTCGCCTGGCTTTTAAAACTGATTAAACAAATAACTCCATCTGCTCTGTAAAGTAACGAAAAACTGCAGAGATCACATTTAAAATCAAGAGCCGGGTGAATAGGAGAATACTTGTGACCCTCCACCAAAGGGTGATACACACCAAAGGGGGGAGGGGGGGTAACGGAAAGCTCACACACAATGGGTTGATCCCCTCTCAATAAAAAAAAACATGGGTCAGTGTAGTATGGCCCATGTGAAGTCAATATTCCAATTAAATACTATTTATGATACCTTGGATGATTGAGTTTAAAACCGTAATTTGTGGACATAAAATATTAGTAATAATATTCATATTTGATTTGGTAAAGAGTAATGACAAATTTATATATATATTTTTATTTTCATTCCCTTCTCCTTATTTGATATTATCTTAGTCTTCTACGACGGCATGTTTCGGTGTTATTATTGATGTTATACCATCTCAGGTTCTTATTTATGATAAAGATAATATTCTATTGAATACATATTATAAAAAAGTTTGTGAAAATGTTGAGGTCTTATAAGTAAATACTTTTTGTGGAGTTGTTGATGATCCCATAAAAAGTTTTACATATAAGAACTCGAAATTGTGGTGAGTAAAACCGATATATTCAAATTAAATTTAATACTGGTATTATCTATGACTACGTAGCACATATCACACCTAAAATTCATTTTGTAGTGTGACTTTTATCTTCAGGATGATTCGAAACCCTCTGCATAAACTTTAATGAGATATAGGGAACATTAAAACAAACCTTTTCTATTAATAAATGTAATTCACAGACGTCATCCTTTGGTGGTATAGGGCGATGTTGGGCGGCGCATAAAATGGCTATTCTTTTATTAGTGAATGTATGTCTGCAGACGTTACCCTTTGGTGGTATAGGGTGCTGTTGGACGGTGCATAAAATGGTTATTCTTTTATTAGTGAATGTATGTCTGCATACGTCACCCTTTGGTAGCAGAGGGCACATAAAATGAATAATTTTCGCCTTCATTATTCGTAACGTGGACTTTATAAGTGTATAACGGAGAATTTTACGAATTCTGAGATGGCCAACCTGCATCTAGCATTTGGGGCTTTGTCATCTTTGCAACTGTACGGTGATCAATGCGTTGACGCTACCAGGCATTAAGAATTGTTCACACTTTCTCCTTTCATTTATGTACCAACAACGCCCTCTATCACCCAAGAGGGACGTTTGCGGACATATATTCACAAACGAAAGATGTTTGCCTTTGAGTTCCCCATCTCCCATTAAAGTTTGTCCATAGAGTTTCGAATCATTATGTATATGGCCCGCACCAGTGATCGCTTGGACAAATAAGTTGTTCTCCTCTACTCTCGTTCACCAGTGACGTGGAGTTTGGAATTTTAATAGCCGCTGGGTGTACCTAGATGGATTTCCTTAAATTATTGTGAATTCTTATTCCAACCTTAATGCGGGTGCACTTCATCTAGATTAAATCTTACACATCTCTAGCACGAACATTTTGATCACCCGTTTCGGTGGCCGCATGGTCTAAGGCGTCAATTTCGCAATAGAGAAGACTGTCGGTTATCGGGAGATTTGGGTTCGATCCCAGTCGGGTATCCTGAGTGGTTTTTCTTAAAATGGTTTTCCACTCGACCTCCACGCAAATGTGGGTCCACTACCTCTGAATTCAGCCTTCCGTATCTCTAACACTTTTTAGTAATTAGTATATATGCGTATAGCCCGAATGGGTAGTAAGATATGCTGTGATATATACATAATATATATGTATACATTTTTTGATAGCGTGGTTTGGTAGTATGACTTATGAAGGGAAAGTTTAAGCTTTCATTTTTTTCTCTTGCACCTTACTACCCCTCCAAACTATACATATTTAAATTATGTTAATATAGTAAGAATGAAGAAGGTAGAACTTAAAAGATATGCTCTCGCAATCTTGTTAAGTGAGAGTAGGAAACTAATTTTTTAAATTTACCCTCAGTTTAGCTATCACGGACTCAAAATAGCTGACTTCTTCAACACCGACCAACCAAACTATTCCTGAAAGTTGCTATACGTGGCCACCAATGCAAGTTTTTTCCTCACTGCATCTCTTTATCCACTTGGATTATAAGAATTAATATTAATTATGTTAATGTACTAGGGACTAGGAATGTTGAATTTACTCTAAACATCCCGTATTTGCATGAAGGAGGAGTGAGAAATAATTTAGTAAGAATCATCCACTAATGTACCCAGCTAGGATTCGAGGCCCGAAACCTCCACAACCAACAAACCAGACTAAATGAACTTTTAATTTATACTGCATGCCCGCTAATACGGGTATTAAGAAGTAATGGAAAAGAACATGCGTTAACGCCAGCATTCTTGCAGTTTTTATGACAAAATATTTGTGAATACAATACATAAATATTTCCTCAGTGGATTGATATAGCTTTATTTTATACACATTTCAACAGTTATTGAATATTTTTAAATGGGTATCCTGGAATTTTCTGAATTTTTTCATCATTTAATAAGTGTTTCATCAAGTTCTAAACTCATGACAAGTATTCCAATAATTATTGAGATTATTATGTGTAGTGAATTAAACTAAATGTATCCAATGAAAATTTTTTTTATTTATTTTGGCCAAAAAGTAATATATTTTATTATTAAAATTTCAAAAACTTTCTATCGCATCTTAAATTCTAACTTACACTTTTATATTCTAATATATTTTTTAATCAATGGGCTGATCACTTTTTTTATTGATTTATTTTGAAACATATATATATATATATAATATGTAGGAATACATGCTGTTGCAAAATAAATCAATAAAAACGTGATCAGTCTATATATGTATGTATGTATACAATGGTTGATTTCTAAAAATTTTGGTACTGGAACGCACTACCAGGGGATCTGCCCCCCCCCC
>CABFWB010000287.1:331794-343219 GCA_902151455.1 Timema bartmani
TCCAAACTAAACGGGCTGACTAGAATATTTACCAATTTTTGTATATTTGTGAAAACAAGTATTTTGTAAATTTGTTTTTTGTTTTACCCAAGATTCGTCATTCTATGAAACTTACTTCTATCTGGGTTGTTATAATATTTATACTAATTGAGTAGAGATGAGGAAGGTATACTTTAGAGGAAATTTACCAATATCTTCGCTAAATTAGGGTGGGAAACCATTAGTTAAATAAAAACTTTAGTACGCCCACCCTGTATTTGAACCCCTGTCTACTAGTTACCAGTAAATCAGACAAGAAGAGTAATTTTTGTTTGCTTACTGGATTTATTAAGGATTAAGCTTATAAACTTTTGTATTAAGTCAATTAATTAAGCCTCAAGCTATGCCGTCAAACCCTTTAAATTTCATAATTGCAACGAAACCTCCCTCAGAACAAAAAAACTTTAGTTTCCCGGAAACTACCAGCCGAGTCATCAGAGGAATTTGTCAGACAGCTAACTAGAAGAGCTACAAAACAGATAAAATTATTTCGGCTTCCAAATTAGCTTACACAAAAATAACCCACAGTTCAGCCAGGTATATTTACGTGCCTCATCCTATTCCATTTGGTCAAATTATTCAGGTTGTTTGTAGTCAAAATTGGCATTTATATATATTTTTTTATCACCAAGTCTTATTACCTTTTCGGGTAATACACGTATATGATAATTAATCTAACGGGGTGGGGATGAGGAGGGAAGCATTTTAGAGGTAATTTATTCACATTTGCGTGGAAGGAAAGTTTAAAACTATTTAGGAAACACCATCCTCTGCAGACCAATCCGATATTTGAACCCCGATCTCTCTATCATCAGTATGCCATTATAACACGACAGTGACTCCTTAGACCATCTGGCCACTGAAGCGGATTTGACTTTAATTATTATAATAAATAAAATACAATCAATTAAGTAAATCCAAGGCAAGAGCCATAACTTAAATATATTAAACAAGTATATTTTTTTTAAATCAAAAAGCGTTGAAGTTAGCGTGGTTTAAACCAGTATATAGATATATCTCGAGAAAAGCTAGTTCGAAACCAATATATAGATATATCTCTAGAAAAGCTAGTTCGAAACCAATTTATCCAAGCTTTATGAAATCTTTTTACTTAATATACGGAGGCAATAAAGAACTCTTTTTTTTCTTAACGTTCACTACATAGCTGGTGACATAATGGTTTAACCATTACTTGGGAAGGTTCGGAGGATCGGGTATTCAATCCCTCTAATCCAGGACAGCCCGTTAACCTAAGGTCTATCCATCTTCTATGGACTTGTACTACCATCTCATGAAATTATATAAATTCAACACAAGCAGTAGTAATAATAACGATTCTTTAAAGTTCCAAGTATTTACAAGTCTCCCGGTAGAGGGTTATCAAAGTAAAGTTCCGAAAGATTTTACCTAATTTAAAAACAGGTAATTATATTTACTAATTATTATAAATATTATTTATTACATATAAATTGATTCATTTCTCACGGAGAAGAATCAACGTCAATCACTTTTATCAAACACTGACTGGCTTTGGAAAGAGGAATTTTTTTATAGACGTGACTGGCCATATTATGACTTGAATCTAGATTTGCATGTTGAAACAAATTTGATTTATGATCTATTTGTACATGTAAAGACATTCAGGGCAAAAATAATGCTACATGATGAAAAGGTGAACGTTACTTTGGCCCAGAAAATTATGTAAAATATATTATGTGGCCCACATGGTAAAAAGTTTGGAGACCCCTGGTTTAAACCCAAGGGTTGTTCCTGATGTTCTTCCCATCTATCCAGATCTGGGCATGCACTCAACCATTTGACCGGTTAGTGCTTCCCACACCATCTGGGAGAAACCACGTGTCATAGGATGTTAAGAACGTGCAGAAGTTTCCCACCTGGATTTCTACAAGCAAGCAAGAAAAGTTCTACACTTTTTTTAAAAATGTATTTTCACATACTCTTCAGGGTTTTGTTACACGCCATGATCGACATGAAACCAACGGCTTTACTTTCCCCACGAAGGAAGTTGTGCTACGGATTTTCATTGCTCAGTAAATTTCCGTCGACCTCAGTTGGATATGAACCCACAAACATCGGGTCCTGAGGCGAGCGAGCACTTTACCCAGAGAGCACCGAAGTCATCCAATCCTTAGTAAGGAAGTACAAATAGATTTTGGGACCATGTTTAACTACCCAACCGGCACATCACCATATTCACTCTTATGAGTGTAATGAATGAAGAGCCTAAAATTTTATAAATTTATTCCTTAAATTGAAAAATAACACCTGGGTATGAGAATCGAGGATGGAACTTTTGTCTTAGTACGAAAATGCTTTAGCCACTGAGCTATCAAGGAGCCATCCCGTGCCCAGGATAATTCTTCACTCATATTTTAAGGCAGATTCTGTGATGGACGCGTGGAAATTGTCAGCTACATCTGAGTGATCAATTAAGATCATGAGCTATTAGATAACATAGCCATCTCCGACTCGCTGTTAGATTGGGCATATCATGATGTATTAAATAACCAAGCTATTTTATTTGAATAGGTGACCTGGCGGTATAGGGATAAGGTGTCAGACCTCTGTGTTGGGGGTCCGGGGCTCAGTCCCCGGTCCCGGCACAGATTTATCTGATTGCCAAACTCTTCCTTCACCTCTGACAAGATGTGTATTAATCACAACTTGTGAATGTGAGGAATGCCAGGCCTCCACCGTGGTTCGGATTCCACGTTAAACTGTAAATCCTCCATTTCATCTCACAATCACCCTACCACTACACATTAGCGTAAGTGCATACAACCTGAACGGATAGTAAGACGCGGTGCTAATAATAATAATATTTTATTTGTTACGGTTATAGCCACATCTAAATATCATATTCTTTAATTGAATTGATTGAAGAATGAACCTGGGCACGGGACGATTCCTGGATAGCTCAGTGGTAAGAGTATTGGTGTACTAAGTCAAAGGTCCCATGTTCGATTCCCGTGTCCAGGAGTCATTGGTAAATTTATGAG
This sequence comes from Timema bartmani, assembly GCA_902151455.1. NCBI lineage: Eukaryota > Metazoa > Arthropoda > Insecta > Phasmatodea > Timematidae > Timema > Timema bartmani. The sequence goes on from CABFWB010000287.1 coordinate 334,854, forward strand.
GAAGGTAGCCGTGGATGGAGTGTGGAAAATCCCTTAAGGTAGACCAACCCTCAGTACACCCGGCCAGGGTTCAAACCTTGACCTCTTTGTCACCAGAAAACCAGACTATAATATTGACGTTTAGTAAGAAGGTGTTCGAAATTTAATGTTCGCGTATCACCAAGTATAATTTCTCTTTAACTTTATATCTCCAAATTTGTTGGTTCGTAATGAAAGTTATACATATTATAGTATACACCTATAAAATAAATAAAATAAATTACATACAAATTAATGATTAAAATAGTTATTATTAAATAGTAAGTTTTGAATGAGGAATATATGTATAGTATATATGATAAATACCTATGTATAATATATATAATAGATATGTACATATATATGAGAAATATATAGTCTATGTATATATGTTCTCGGGATGTTTGCTGACAAAGGATGTCTATTGCACCAAGAAAATTAGGTCGAGGATCGTCATGACCAAGGAAGCTTTCAACAAGAAGAGGTTACTGCTGACCAGCAAGTTGAGTTTGGAACAGAGGAAGAAACTGATGAAATGATACATTTGGAGAATCGTGATGTATGGAGCATGGACTCTCAGAAAGATGGAAAATAAATACTTGGAGAGCTTTCAAATGTGGTGCTGGAGAAGACTTGATAAGATAGGATGGACAGACAGGGTGAAAAATTAAGATGTCTTAAGAATAGTGGGTGAGAATAGAACCATTTTGGATGTGATTCTTCGGTATAAAGCAAACTGGATCTTACACATCCTTTAGATCAGCGGTTCCTAACCGGGGGTACGTGAGAGGCCATTAGGGGGTACGCGAAAAGAAAACAGTAATGGCGGCCACCAGCTTAAAAAAAATTAAATAAAAAAATGAAAAATAATTTTTAAAAGTAGTTAGAGGTTTTTACTTATATTGTCAGTTGTAATATTGGCCTCCTTATCAATAAAATCTTTGATGAAATAGGGGTTGAGTCCACTGGAAAGATTGGCCTTCCCTCCTCTCACCCCCACCCAACCCCTTGCCTACATCCCTCCGCTCAGGATTGGCGCTCTCTTTCCTCGCTGCTCACCCTTGCTCTGTGTTTTAGATTTGATTGTTGACGCGTGCCGGGCAAAGAATTAATTAATTTGTGTTGTGTTTAACTTTTGTTGTGGGTGTTTGTATTGAGTCGTGTGCGTGTTATTCTTACAATCCTACGTCAGTTTTTCTACCAACTACCTACTATTCACGTGATTTACGCTTTGGATTAGTGGCTAAAAACTGGATCTGTGTGGAAGTTAACTGAAACACCAAATTAAGTACTTCATCTGACACTGATTGGACCAACAATATGACACCACAACAGGTACAAGAACCAGTGCCAGAGCAGATGAGTAAACAAACTGCAGTGTCTTCTTCTTCTTCTTCTTCTTCTTCTTCTTCAGATGGAATAATAAGTAAGAAAAGACGGTACTTGGACAGCTACATTAATTACGAGTTTTCATGTATAGGAAAAGAGTACTGCCCTAAGCCCCTCTGTGTTATATGTGGGGAAGTATTAAGCAACGGTTCAATGAAGCCTTCTTTGCTCACACAGCATATTTACGTACCAAACTTCCCGAGCACAAAGATAAAGATGCCACGCTTTTTCGACAGTTGAAACTTCAGAGTTCTGTAAACGTGAAAACATATTTTGAATCTGCCAAAAGTGATTGTCAAAGCTACTGTGGCCTTCTACTACATTAGCTATCGTATTGAGAGACGAGGTATAAACCACACCATTGGTGAAAACTTAATTTCACTGTGCCCCAAAGATGCTGTCAGATGCATGCTTGGAGATGAAAGTGCTCATAAGATGAGTTTAATACCTCTCTCAAATAATACGGTGTCTCTAAGAATACGGGATGATGATGTTGAGAGCACAGTCATAAATCACGTCAAAGGTTGTAAATTTTTTCTATACAAGTCGACGAAAGTACCGACTTTACGCAATATTCTGTGCTACTTGTAATTGCTAAGTACTTGAAAGACTTAGAATTCGAAGAGAATCTCCTTATTTGTCACCCAGGGTCATACGACTGGTAAAGACGTGTTTGAAGCAACTGATCATTATTTCATTAAAAAAGGAATTCAATGGTCAAAATGCGTTGGGCCCACCACAGATGGAGGAAAATCCATGGAAGCTTGTTACTAAGGCTTTCGTACACGCGGGGAAAAATGTGCACCCAAAATGAAATGGACGCACTGTTGTATTCACAGACAGAGCCTCGCATCGAAACCTTTGCCTCCAGATTTTCAAAAGTTCTTGATGAAGCAGTCAAAGTTGTCAACTTTATCAAGGCGAATCCTACCAACTCCAGGTTGTTTAAATTGATGTGTGAAGATATGGACATCCTTCACAACACTTTGCTTTTGCACACCGAAGGTAGGTGGTTGTCCCGGGGTAAAGTTCTGACGTGGCTGTTCGAACTTCGACATGAGGTAGCCCTTTTTGTGGAAGATCCTTTTAAAAATCTTGAGTTCTTGATTCAGGATTTTGAATGGCTACAAAGCCTTGCATACCTGAGTGACATTTTCCACCAGATTAATAAACGCAATCTTTCACTTCAAAAAAGTTGTAACCCTTTTCAAGTTGTCAACAAAACTGAATCCAAGAAAAAAAAAAATATTTTTGGGCAAAGTGAATTAAAAAAGTACAGCCTGAAGTATTCGTAACACTTCACGATTTCTGGTCACAAGCCAAGCTAAATTTAACAGTCAGTGATAAGATAGTTGAGTACTTGGAAGGAATAAAATCCTCGTTTGAAAAATATTTTTCAGAGCCGGAAATGGGTGATCGGTAGATATCTAATCCTTTCAAAGAAGAGTAGTTTGAACCGGCTTCATTGTCGATTCCTGAAAAGGAGAAGTTGCTAGAGATTGCATCAGACACCACTCTGAAGAGCCTCTTCAATGGAGGAATGGTTAATCTAGTCAGTTTTTGGGCTTGTCGCGGTGACGAATACAGTGAACTTTCTAGAAAAGCCATAATGTTTTTGTTGCCTTTTGATAGCACGGAGCTTGTTGAACGGGCGTTTTCTTTGTGTACTTATATAAAAAATAAATATAGAAGCAAATTAGACACAGCTCCGGATTTGAGATTGTATTTATCCTCTTTTGAACCTAATTTTTCAAAACATTGTAATTCAATACAGTCCCAAATATAGCATTAATTTTTCTTTTTTCCAATCTTTGTGTTAATTTGTTTGATTACTTCAAAAATAAAAAATTATATAATGAAAAAATAGACCATTTATTTTAATTCAACATATACCTTTTTTGAAAAAGTTTTAGGAATCTGTAATGAGTGAAACAGATTGGGGGAGGGGTGTGCCTGGAGGATTTGGGGTAGGGGGTACGTGGAAAGGAACCGAGCCAGCTGGGGGTACGCAGACTGAAAAAGGTTGGGAACCGCTGCTTTAGATGAACTGTCTTCTGCACGACGTCATAGAAGTAAAGGTTGAGGGAAAGAGGAGCTTAGGAAGGAGGAGGATTCAAATATTGGATGACTTGAAGGAAAGAAGAAAATTTTGGGAGCTCAAGGAAGAGGCATTGGTGGTCTAAGTTCACTGACAAAAGGATTGGACCTGTCGTAGAGCAAATAATAATATGAGAAAAAAAAATATATATATATATATATCCCAGGTTGAATACCACTGTCTTAGTACGAGTGAACTATTGATACCCAGTTTTGCCTGCTCCTAATTTTTTAGTAATTAGTAGTTTTACTATTTACGGAACTTTATTTATCATAAAATTTACAAATAAAGAGCCCTTTAGAAAAAAAAAGTTTGTGTTCAAAATAGATAACATTTAACTATATTCTTATTACTATTTTTTTTATTGGTATTGATAGTGTGTATAAAAAGTAATATCTGCAGATCACGTGACTTGACGTATGAATACGTGAAAGTAAATCTAGTATCTTTCATTGCTTTCAGAAGAAAGTTGGACAGTACCGGGTCATGTAACAGGTTCCACTGTAATAAGATATTCACATCATAGTTTAAATATATATTTATATAATAATGAAATTTAGCTTTAATAAATGTGCTTAAAATAAAATAGAAACGATGGTTAAAATGAGAGTATTTTACGTAGTGTTACTTGTTCATTATTTTTCTTCTTTTTATATCCAAAATTATTGCAGACAATTTCATAACAAAACAGTGAGAGCGTTTTAATTTACCATCCCTTTGTTTTGTAAGCCCCACCTCCAGCCTCTAAAAAAAAAAAAAGGAAAATGGTGGCTGTTTATTTATTTTTTATTTTTTTATATTTTGGTCCAGCGCGTACACGCTTCATACACACATCCACCACAACGATCCTATTCTCTGCATATGACCCAGTTCTTAGAGAAGGTTTTTGAGGAAGGGGTGTGAAAGGTTACAAAAAAAATTAAAACAGGGATTTGAGGGGGGGCGTATAACAATGTTTTTATCATCGTCATCGCTTGTCCGCTACTTTTTTTTTTTCCCCCGTCCACCTGTTTTTGACAGCTTTTTGACTTTACGTAGCTTTTGTGAAAATTGTCATTACCCTTCCCCTCCCCCACACCCACACTCACTCATACACAGATACATGTACACATTATCACAATCACATGCGCACACACATGCTTACACAAACATATATATATCAGTTGGTTATGTTTCGAGGGTCACTGCCTTCAGGGTCACTGAAGGGATGAATAAATTATGTAATGGACACTAAACAGATGCTTTGGGGGGTTTTGTTAGCGGTAATTTTGTTTTGGAATAAAATGGCAATTTTATTTCACTGTTGGTTTGACTTTTAATACTAAAAAGCTATTTTAAATTAGAGCAATCTTGTCAACTTTAAAATAGAAAAATGGTATTTTTAACGTTATTTTATAACCCTTTACTTGAAAGAGAGATAAAACAGTAATCAAGTTATTCTTATCAATACATATTATTTAACACACTAACTGTGTATGGAATTATATATTTTTTCTGGTATCTGGAATTAGTTAATTGTGTGCTTTTATTTGTAAATATATACGTTTGAATTAATTATGGCCACAGCTTGAAGCGTGTGACATGTGTGTCAACATAGATAAATGTATATACTGTATGCATGTTCATTAGTTGTTTTTTTAATAACATGTATGATTTTTTTAATAAACTAATAATTTATATAATTAATGTTACAAAATGTAAACAGATATTTTCATGTTTAATAAGGCTTTAAAGTTAATAAAATACAAAAATAATGTTATAGTTAAAGTAGAAAACCATTGTTTGTTGTTGTATTAGGTCAAAACTAACTAATGTTTAGCAAAACAGTTGATTAATAAGTGCGAGCTTAAATTCCCAAAACTACAAAGTTAAAATCCGTTAGAAAACATCTTAAGCGTAGATAAACTATCATTGATTAAATCTTCTTATGAAATTGTAATTTAGTAATAGAAGATTCAAATTCTTCTTAGTGAAAGGTGACTCTATAAATTACTTCCAATACCACACTATGACCTCATCAATATGGACGTCACCTTTCGAAATTTAAAATCTTATTATCTTCTAAACTTTTAAACCAATTTTAATTTTTAAAGAGCAAATGAACTAATGGTTGCTAATCAACCTTGAAGTAATGATATTACAGTAATTAGAATAAGCCTAGCAAATAGAATAGAGATTTTCTCATATTTTCTGACATATTTGTCCAATTTGTCCCTTTGCTGGTGGCACGCAGTAGACCTAACATACCCGGTTAATATTATTAATTAGTTTTACTTGTCAAGAAAGGAGATATCTCTTTTCAAAAAGCCTTTTATTAAATTAAATTCTTTTTTAGATATGTTGTACACGCATTTTATACCATCTAAATATGTATATAAATATAATAAAAAATCGTGAAAATTGGCAAAGGAAATTGAATATGATAAATCACCCAAACACATTCGTCAAAATAGACTTTATATTATTTTATTTCTTTGTAGATGTCACTATACAAAATACTATGACAAGCATTCCTATATAACAAAGATTCAATCAAGAATATTAAGTTTTTACTTTTTCCAGTGAAAACAGGTCATCTTTATATGATTACTTTTATTCCTTTATTGGTCTAGTTCTTCCTTTCCCCCCTCCCCTTTCTCTACCCACTCACTACATTTCACTGGGGTGACATTTTGACACTATCGAACTCCAGCAGGAGCACTTGAAGTCAACATTTGAAAGGAAAGAGAATATTTCAAAATGTAATCTGACGTAAGGCTATAGTACTATTACTCCCCCTTTCCTCCCCCCCAGTTCACACCCACCATATCTCTTTTTACACCCAACCTCACTCACAAGTTCAAATATACCTTCTCCATCTCGCAAGGTTGCCAATATTCACATTTCAAACATCTCTACTTAGCTTACCTTAAAATACTTTACAATAAACTAAAACTAAAAATGCATGAGCTACTCCGCGCTTTTTGTATACTAACAAGGTTGCCCATCTGGGTTTTCAAAATGCAGGGAGGGGATTGGAGTCACTTCTTCAGGGTGTGTGGAACCACCTCCTCCCCTTTTCAAGTGAGAATTTCAGAAATTTAAGCTTGTACAAGGTAATTTTTAGAGCATCTGAACATAGCTCTGAGCTAGTTATATGAATTTCAAGAGCCAACTCTCACAACAACAAAAAAAGATCTGAAAATTTTTAGAAAAAACTTTTTTTTTTAGGTTTATTGACAGAACAAAATGAAAAAAAAACTATTGAAGAGGAAATGGGAGGAAATCTATATTTTATAGCTTTCATCTCTGTTATCTCGGATATTGATGATTAAAAGTTGTTAATAGAAATTTGCAGCCAAATCATAAATAAACAGTTTTGTTTTTTTATAAAAATTAACAACAAAATTTATGGGCCCCCATGTATATTATTATATTAATCTATATTTCTAAAGGCAATTTTTATGTTTGATCTTTCAAAGTAGATTTAACTTAATTTTTGAGGATTTAAAATTTTTAGCAACATTCCTAAAGTCACTTAACGAATCCAGGTGGATATTGTATTTAAAACGTCAACAAACGTGTGATAAAAACACAAGCTCATATATATAATAATAGACTTTGTCAAAATGGCCATGGCATATCTTTTTCATTAATTTTATTTTTCTACGGGTAAAAACAATACGTCATCTTTTTCACATTCTCAACAACATTTATTTAATTTTTATATTAATTTATATACTAGGTCCAAAATCGTAGCTATATAAAAGTATTATTTAAGGCTTAGCTTGGTCAGTGATACTTATTATTACTGATTTAAAGGTCTCGGGTACCATTTCTGACAGCCAAAAAATGTATATCACTAGTGATAATTCGGTTTGACTTTTCACGAAAGTGAAATGACTCAAAAAGAAAGGGCTAGTAAAGATAAATTAGTATATACAATCAATGTATATTTGTTTCATAGAATGTACTTCAAATACTTGAAATAATGTACACGTATAATAATTCTTTCTTAACCTGAGACATCATATGTGTTAATAAACCCTCATTCTTATTGCGAGAAAATTAAACATTAGTTCGTGAATAAATGATCAATTATTTCAGGCCTCCACCTGAGATCGGACAGAGGGCGTAGTGATGTTTAACCATCCTGAGCCTTAAATTTATTTAATTTTCATAATTAAGGTTTTGTAATTTTTAGACCACTTTTAATAATAAAACTCGAGCTTAAAATATTGTCAGCATTTCCTTCAAGGTTATCAAGCTCTCAAACATTGTATTTTCTTTAAATCGATAAAATATAATATATTTATTTTTATTAGTTGACATAACCTTCTTTTTTAGTTTTGTTTGTCATATTCATATTTGTTATAAATTGATTTTTAAGATTCCTTTAATCTAACTAAAACATGTTTTAACCTTAACCTAACACGAATTTAAATTTTATATCATTATATCATGTTCACAAATTAAATGTCACAAACGTGAATTTTATGCACAAAAATTTAATATGATTTTTATATAACCTACTTCTTAGCTACAAAATAAGTATCTGACCCTTCAAATTCCTTGAAAAGAAAAACGTTTTTAGATTAAACTAAAAACTCACCAAATAAAACACTGTAGCAACATTTTGGTGTTGAAACGTTCAGGTTGACAGCATTGTTCCGTGCACCCCTCACCCACTCCCTCCTCCCCCGTTACCCCAGCATGCATCATGCGGGTTGTATATGTCGCTAGGAGGAAATAACTCCTTTCCCTAAGAAAAAAAAAAGTTGGCCGCCGACTTACACTCGGAGAGAAGGCCACAATAAACGACGCCAGATGTTGTCGCATTTCTCTGGATATGAACCCCGTATCCCCCTCCCCCCCAACCCAC
>CABFWB010000287.1:344842-361201 GCA_902151455.1 Timema bartmani
GGGGGGGGGGGGGGGGGGGGGGGGGGGGGGGGGGTCACGAAAGTTTAACCACGGGCCCGTTATATTCTAGTTACGCCTCTGTGTAGCTATTCAAGTAAACGCAGATAAATAACCATAAATTGGTCTTGAATACATATTTTAAAATGATCTTATCTTAGATTTGTATACAAGATTGTTTTTTATTAATTAATTTGAATGTTTATATAGTAACATCTAAATTAATAATATTACTATTTTCATCCCCAGTAATACAATCTAGTTCCAGTGAAGGTTATCAGAAATATCACTACTTCGAAGATTTTACTATTTATAGGGAAAATATATCTTTCCTCAAATTATAAAATATATTTTAATAAACAAATATTTAAATAGCTAAATATTCTTAATACCTTTCCGTATTTAAAATATTTTCAACAATATCAAAATAATAAGTAGTTATTAAGTGATCTATACAAAGTTATTTCCTTAAAACCATTACTAATATAGGGTACAGAATATTAATTTTTTTAAAGGGAATAGTTTCAATGATTTGAAATTGAACAAGATTTACAAAACTACAATTTTGCTTTTGTTATCGGCTGCAAGCCTCATCACACAGCTGCGTAGAAGTAGTATTAGATATATCTAAAATTTCAGGTCGCACGTTGTAAAATCTAAGTGTTTATCTCAATATAAAAAGTAACCTTTTTTTTTTCAAATATAGCTAACTAAGTTTTTAATATGCTTTTTTATTTCCAACCAACTATTCAAATGTTCCTTAAAACTTGAAAAATATCATCTAGTGGAAATATTAATGGGTTTTAAGTTAACACAACGTTTTATTTCAAGTTCTCATTTCTCTAACTGGTTTTTGATTCCTTTTTCGCTTAAATTTATATTTATGAGCATTTTTGGAAATATCTTATCTTAACCATTGCTCTGTAGGGACGTATCTCGCACAAAATAATTAAACAGCAATCTAGGAAACTTCCTAAAAGTGTACTCATTCATAAATTTGGTAATCGGTTTCAAGGAAACTTTTAGGAATATATACATAATAAATACGTTATCTTCAACCAAACCTTTTAGATAGTGGTTAAAACTTTATTGAAGTGTATTATGTAAAGTTAAACACATATGCTGTTCATAAAGGAATGTACAGAACTTAAGGTTTAGTATTTTAGGATAACAGGTGGAGGATTAACATACAATAGTAGGACATTATATACTATAGTACCGTGTGTACTCATAAAATAGAAATATTTTCCATCCAAACTCGTTGATAATTAATTGACCTCCCTTAGAGGCAAACATCACAGTGGCGTTTGCTTCAACTTCTTTGTTTACACCCGTACGCTTTTAATTTATGTGTGAGGAGGATAGGGGGAAGAGGGGTGAAGGGAGAGAGGTAACAGCCTCCAATTCCCTTCCCATCCCCCCCCAACAAACTTTCGGTGCTCTAAACCTAGGCACTAAGTCTCGCACTTCAGGCGTGCTGAGGCCTAACTCAATTTGGCAACGTGAAAAACACAAACGTTCATTTTCTTCTTTGCCAACTGATGTCTCACTGGAAAAGTAAAAATCTCTTTCCATTTTCCTTTTTTCTTTATATGTTTCTTGCGCTTCTTATTTTCTCTAATTTTTTTTTTCTCTCTCTGCTCCTGTTTGTTTTATTTGTGTCAGCTATTTATTTAAGACTTCCCTCGTAATTCACTAGATACACGCGAAACGAGTCGTGCATCGTACCCTCAGTTAAGAGTTTCCTTGTTCGATCCTCGTTGCGATGAAAAGTCTGTACTAACACTATTTTCTAACTCTCTCTCTCTTCATTCGCTCTATATTTATTGGTGTCTAGCCTTGTTCACACATGGAAAAAGACGAAAAAAAAATGTAGTTTCAAGAAAGGCGCTGGTTCGTTTAAAATCCTTATCGCATTTAACATCATACTTATTACCGATTTAATATATTAAGAATAAATGAGGAGGGTCACAAAAAATTAATGCTCCAACATTAACTGTGAAAAAAGTTATAAATCACTTTTGGAAGATCATCACCAGCTAACTCAGTTTAGATTCACATTTAAGGTGGGAGGGAAGGGGACACGAGAAAAGGACAGTGTTTTTTGCAGTTTTTATGACAAAACACTTTTTTGGCCAAAATAAATCAAATATTGCTCCAGTACTAACATAGAGTTCAATTTTCTTCACATGATGATATCAACATTTCATGAATATCTGTCATAAGCACAGCGGAATTGGATGAGAAACATTTTAAATGAAGAGAAAAATTTGTCATAAAATTCCAGGACACCCTTGAAAAATATTCAAAAAATGCTGAGTTCACCATCTGAAGAAAGATAAATTATACGTTTGTACTGTAGCAATATTTTATTTATTATAGCCAAAAAATGTTTTGCCATAAAAACTGCAAAAACACTTGATTTTCCTCGCGTCATCTTCCATCTCGCCTTAAGCCCCCTAGTCGCCGAAAATCCTGTTCATGGCTAAACTCATCCCTCAGACCACGTGGCCACCAATATTAATAAGAAAGGATGTCCAAAACCCTAATAACGCGTCTGTAAAACCACCTCAAGATTTGAACCTTGACCTCCTGGACACCAGCCATCCAGTAAATTGCGAGATTCACGCCTTAAACCATGTGACCAATATGGTTGTTTGAGAACAGGTGACGTTAAAAAAACCATTGGTAAGCCTGCTGTAGAAAATCACCTTAAGTTATCCCGGCCTATCGACTTCCCCGTCACAGAATATCCAGTAATATTGCGAGCCCAACTCCATAGGCGACGTGACCTCCGATATAGGTAGGTGCTACGGAGATCTCGGTAGAAGCATTGTTGATTCAAACGCTTGTTGTTATCTAGCGGGCTATTGATGTTTTGTCCGTAGAAGAGTTAATGTTTGCGAAGTGGATTAAACGTTCCGCGGCCCACTTTGAGAATAAAAAAAAAATCACTTTTAGTTTTGTAAATATATGAAATCAGCATTTTTTAGAGAAAAATGACTAAATTTTGATTACTTTGGCAGGCTGTTTTATTCAACTGTGAATTTAAATAGATTTAAAAGAAATGAATTTGATGACTTTTGTGGCACGGGCATGATTGATATGGCCAAATCACTTACTGTCACTTATGCCATTTTTCCTCTTGTCAACATTCGATATGGCGTCTAACTATAGAGATAAGCACCCAGGTCTGTTTATCAGCACATCCGTAAATAAAAAAGTTAGCATTTGTATATTGCTCCTTTTCCTAGTGATAGTAATGATATCACGCGTCTGGATTACAGCATTCATAGCCCAATAGTGGGAAGATTATTCAATACTAATGTACCTTTGCCCAGGGGAAGCCCGAATGTACTAATTTTACATCTTTTCCGTGTAGTCTCTTTCCATGTCCCGATGAGATGAGTTGATGGTGATAGTGAATGTGAGGATGTGGAACCAGTGGAAACACTTAAACCCAACTTAAGCCTAAATTACCTGGTGACCGTTGAGGTAACTCCTCTTTCTGTTTAAATACCCAAGGTACCACCCGGGAGTCAAACCCGGGACCCCTAGGCTTATATCCTGGTGCACTGACCACTACATTACTGGACTGGTTGTGGTGATAACAGACAGATAGCAGTTTTTATTACAAATATTGGTTGAAAGTAATTAATGTTAGCCTGTGTGTAAATAATTAATATTTTCTTAGTAATACTATAATATCAATCAAGTATTAACAAACGCTTCTAATAATGATTTCATAATAATTACTGTATAATTTGATTTTTTCCTAACTAATTTAAATAACAAAAAATATAATTAAGACTATAATTATAATAAAAGGAACTTACTTAGATGTTACATTTACTTAAATTGATTTGTATAACTTCTTTTGGTCAATTAAATCAAGATAAAAATAAGAGAAATAACGTGTAAGATGATTTATTTAAAGAAAGACCTAATTTATCATGAATTATGAAGTCAATTAAAACAGTCAATTTGCTTGTCAGCCAATCCTATAACCTGCTATTGTTAAAATATTTTAATCAACACGAATTATTATTCTTTCCTTGTTTATCTGCTAATTTAATAATTCCAGAACATTATTATTGTAACAATCTTAATGATGACTTTTTAAAAGTGTTGTTGTTTTAATTGTCTTCATAATTCGTGATAAATTAGGTCTATCTTTAAATAAATCATGTTGAACGCTGTTTTACTTGTTTTTATCTTGATTTAATTGACCAAAAGAAGTAACACACATCAATTTAACTAAATTTAACATCTAAGTACGTTCCTTATATTATAATTTCATATTTCTCCTTACTACGATTATAATTAATATTACTAAGACTATAGTATTTATGTTTAGCTGCTTTGGCCATAAGGGATATTACAGTACATGAAATAATAAATTAAAAAGTTTTATATTTACACTTTTATCTTGTTTTAATTGGCCACCAAAACAGATAAACAATCATTTTTGCAACTTAAAGATAAAACCATACAAAATATTAATTCTTAAATACTTTAAAACGTTTTTAATTTTGTAAACACATGCGCATGAACACAGTTGAATACGGTTTGTATGACGTCATCAACCACCTTCATCTCGTCTGGTTCACCATATATATTTATGAAGCGAACGCAGCCTTTTAGAAGCTCTCTTTTGACAATTATTTTTTAAGTGAGCCTGATTTGTCGTTTCTACATAACAAATAAACATCCAAATGGTTATTATCATAAGTTTGTGTTTCATTAATGTAAAAACTGTTAAAAGAGAAAAAAAATTACTAATGAGAAATTGATTGTTGTAAAACTTTTGATTTCCAAAAATGATGGTGGCTCAACTCGTGGTCTTGAAGATCATATAGTTTGGCGAATGAATACATGATGGTAAATCTGGTAACTTTTGCGAGCTGTCAGCTATGACCACGACTTTGGAAAATTGACTCTATAGTCTGTAAAAAGTATTGTGATATAATAATTGACTTAGTACAGCGCACATTAGATATCCCTAACAAAACTTTCATTTCCCCATCAGCCTGTTTTTACTTAATGGGTATACGTAAATTTTATGAACCAACTGATTAAATAATGGCATGACTTACAAACTAACTTAATTTTGAACTGATCAAACACATAGTTCCATTTTCGTCAATCCATCAGTGTGAATAGAGAAGCACCAATATCACCAATGATACATTTTTAATTTTTTATTTAGCACTGCGTCTTACTAACCGTTTGGATTGTACGCTTAAGTAATAATTACGCTAATGATTTATGAATTAGTAATGTTTAATTTAGAGGAAGTGAGCCCACATTTGTGTGGAGAGAGAGTGGAAAACCATTTAGGAAAAACCACCCCAGTTCACCCAACCGAGAATCGAACCTCGATCTCCTCGTCTTCAGCAGCCTAGCTCAACACAAAACTTGCATGCTAGCTAACTACGCCACCGAGGTGGGTGATACATTTTAGGTTATGCCAGGAATTGAAACCGAGACCCCTATTTCAATGGGTAGATGCGCTATTAACTGAGCTGAGATGACCCACAAGAAAATATCTGACAAACACAGTGTTCTCCTAAGGAGTGTCCGTACACAGGAAATGACCAATTTAACTTAAAATCAGATTAAACTCATCTGCTTGTAATAGAGATGAAACTACGACGTTTCACTGTCTGCTAGAGGCTGTTACCACTTCTCTACTGGGGTCTACAACTCGCAAGCAATAGGTTGGAAGCTTCGGACAGAAAGTGATGGACTACCACTTCTCTACTGGGATCTACAACTTGCAAGCAATAAGGTTGGAAGCTTCGGACAGAAAGTGATGGACTACCACTTCTCTACTGGGTTCTACAACTCGCAAGCAATATGTTGGAAGCTTCGGACAGAAACAGATGGGCTACCACTTCTCTACTGTGGTCTACAACTCGCAAGCAATAGGTTGGAAGCGCTGGACAGAAAGTGATGGACTACCACTTCTCTACTGTGGTCTACAACTCGCAAGCAATAGGTTGGAAGCGCCGGACAGAAACAGATGGGCTACCACTTCTCTACTGTGGTCTACAACTCGCAAGCAATAGGTTGGAAGTGCCGGACAGAAACCAATGGGCTACCACTTCTCTACTGGGGTCTACAACTCGCAAGCAATAGGTTGGAAGCACTGGACAGAAACCGATGGGCTACCACTTCTCTACTGGGGTCTACAACTCGCAAGCAATAGGTTGGAAGCTTCGGACAGAAACCGATGGGCTACCACTTATCTACTGGGGTCTACAACTCGCAAGCAATAGGTTGGAAGCGCCGGACAGAAACCGATTGGCTACCACTTCTCTACTGGGGTCTACAACTCGCAAGCAATAGGTTGAAAGCTTCGGACAGAAATGTATGTTCTCCATCAAACAACTGCTCCTGCCAACTCCTGCAGGGCTTGCGTCACTTCTGGCAGTCGGACATTAATAATCGAATCATGAGAATGTCACACTCATGTGAAGTCACAAATAAACCAATTTTTTTTTTCGAGGGGGGAGATTCAAACGTGTAGAGAGGGTTAGGGTGGGTGAATGGCTAGACAACCCTTATCCCTACTTAACCTCTTATTCTTCATATCACATGGGCTTGATGATGTCTGTAAGGGTTGGGAGGGTTAGGGGGGGGGTGTATGTTGTTATTACGACTTACAAGGGTTGTCTTTCTATGTTTGCGATCAATCATTCGGTAGTAAACACTGATAGGGCTTATACATTGTGGCTGTGACAGCTTGGGGTTGAAATCGATTTACTGCTGGGGGACAGGAAGGCTATTATTGTGTCCTCGTGGGCTTGTATTTTGGATGTTTTTATTACCGCTTGAGCAGTCAATATACTGTAGATAAAATTCTAACTCGTTTTTGATATTCAAGGTTTTAGTTCGACAGATATAATTCAAGTAATTCCATATTATTATTTTACTGATAGATTTATATAATTATTTTTTTCATTTGTTGTATAGCTTTTTTTATTAACTCCGTCTTAACCCTCGTCAAGGATAAATGTCAGATGGTGATTAATAAGATAGATATATAGAGTAAATGTACTCGGATTTTCGTGGAAAGGGAGTATAAAATCTTCTATGAAAAACCACCGCCGGTAATCTTGAATGTGTTTGATAACGCTACCTCCTTGGGCTTCTCCAGACTGCCAAAGGAGTCCATCGGCCTCTCCAAACTGCCAAAGGAGTCCATCTCCAAACTGCCAAAGGAGTCAATGGGCTTCTTCAGACTGCCAAAGGAGTCAATGGGCTTCTATCAGACTGCCAAAGGAGTCCATCTCCAAACTGCCAAAGGAGTCAATGGGCTTCTTCAGCATGCCAAAGAAGTCCATGGGCCTCTCTAAAATGCCAAAGGAGTATATAGACTTATTTAGACTGCCAAATGAGTCCATAGTCTTCTCTAGACTGCCAAAGAATTCAATGGCACCAAAAAAAATTAATAATCCATGCGTTAGTGAATCCAGACCCAAGCTCTAATATGATGAACTTTTACACACTAGCTAAATAATACAAACATATATTTTTGCCATCAACACTGATTACATTTTATTATATTATTGGTATTATTTTATATATATTGATATTATCTAGCAAAAGTGTCAGCTGCAGATCACATGACTTGAAGAACGAATGTATAAAAATTACTTTTGTATCTTCAATTACATATACATCTTCATATTTATATTTTCATATTTAAATGTCCCAATAGATTTACTTCCTGATTGAATGTGACTGTATTCAGTCTGCCAAGCTACTAGTCCTCGAGGACAATGCACAGTACAAAGGGAGTGAAACCACTCAATTTAATTAAGGACATTTTCACCCGGAAATCCGCGGGTCAATACCGAGCTGTTTCGCCCAGAATGTGCTTTTAATTCTCCATCCAGCCTTTCTGTCTATTTACATTCAACCAACTTCTCAAAATTTGCATATTTAATATCAATGTAAGGGGGAGGGGAGGGGGTAGTCAAAACGATATATTATGTCAGTATTTTGTCAGTTTTTATATCAAATAAATTTGTGATAAATACAATATCATTCATTTATGTGTTCCACAAACTGATATTGTTACAGTAGCTCCATGACTTATTTGGTGCTGACTGACAGCTCACAGCTGACTTCTGTCAATCAACATTTAGGTATATACTTAAATTTTGACTGTCAAAAGTGACAGCTGCTAAACACATGTTTTTGCAGATCATATGATTCGGCGTAGTGATACATAATTTTGCCTGGTAACTTTTCAAAGCCATCAGCTGTGAGCTGTCAGTCAGCACCAAAGAAGTCATGGGGCTACTGTAGTTATCAACAAGATCAGTCCTGATAGATGAATCAAATTCTATCAGGCCCTAAGTGAAAAATGGCGACCTGGACACGGGAATCGAGCCCAGGACCTTTGTATTTGCACCGCTGTGATTGTAATTAGCTCTGAGTGGTCGATACTTTATCCAGGTACCACATATGAGGGGTCGAGGCAAAAACATGATAACCCTAATTGATTTAGATAGGATATTCTCACTATTTAAACGTCTATAAAATCCTGAAATCTAGCTATAAAAATATGTAATATATTCATTGATATTAGTTAAATCCACAAGTTCTTGACCGACTATAAAAAAACTTGCAGTTCAAGTGGTAAGCAACCAGAAATCACTGATAACTTATTTTGTTATCAAATGAGGGTTATCGTGTTATCGACCCGACCACCTCATATAGACTCAATACATATTATTTTAAGGTTAAAAATAACATATGGACATGAGAATCGAAACAAGAACCTTTGTCTTAGTACGCCAATTATTTAAACCCAATATCATTGCTGAGGGAACTGTGGGTCTCATGGAGAAAAGCTGTATCTTCGCTATTCCTTTTTTAACTGTTGCTAATTCTGCTCGCTCTCAGTTATGTCTGAAGGTGAGGTGCTGGGGTAAGAAGGAGCTACTGGCAACCTCGGCTAACCAAAGTTGTGAAACTTGTCTTATATTTAAGAGGAGAGTGACCACACGTAAACGATAGAATGACAACGCTGTTTCCCAACGGTAACAATGCATTTACCTTAGCGATGAAATTCCGCTGAGCTATCCCAGAATCTTCCTGTGCCCAGGGTCATTCTTCACTCATATTTTAAGGAACCACACCAACAACTAGTGAAAGATGGCCGTGGATAGGGGAAGTCCCAAGGTGGCTCCATGGTAAAGCATTAGTGTGCAATGCCAAAGGTCTTGTGTTCGATTCCAATGCCCAGGTTATCATTATTAATTTTATTGTACATACAATATTGCTTCGGTAAATATGTTTAGTTTTAAGAAATCTATCATGAGCATAATGGCAGTTGAACAGAAAATCTTTAAATTAAGAGAAGATGTTATCACCAATGGCCGTGATGCCAGTGAAAAATATCCAAGTACTGTGTAGATTAATATGTATGGAAAAAAAACTAAATTAATCTAGCCTAGCAATATTAATTTAGGGGTGATTTTTTGTCTAAGAACGTACATCGGAATAAAAATTGAAAAAATATGGACCTCAAATGGCATTCCCTTCCATCATCACTTAATGCACAGTCTAATTTCCACAGGAAGAATCTTATCCGACAGAAATAAATGCTATAATATCTACTTTCACATATTCATATGTCAAGTCATTTGTTCCGAAACTGTCACTTTTGAGAGATATTTATCAACAACTATAAAATAGTACCAATAAAGTAGTATTATTGTTGATTTTAAAGAAAAATGGTATTTTCTAAGATGTTTATGTCTATAAGAATATTAACTTTCCTGCCTATGACTTGGGAGGCCATGGCTAAGACTTAAACCTGATAAACTTTGGGTAATTCTCTCCACAATACGGTTTACCAACAGATCTCCAAGTAAATTTTGATAATTATTTTTTTAAATAAATTTTTCCTCTGCATTATTTTGTGCTTTGCTAACCACGTCTTATTCGTATATTTAGGCATATATTTACACTAATGTCTTACGTATGGGAGAGACAAGGTCTTAAGAGATTTGTGCCTAAATTCGCATGGAGGGAAATGAGGAAAACAAAAGTTCCTTAAATTTATTTTCCACCACGTCTTAATACTCGTCCGCGTGCTGTACTCATTTTAACTACGCTAAAGGGAAAGATAAAATTTTGAGGTAAAATACCTGCATTTACTTAAAAGGAGAGTGGGAAAACCTTTAGGGAAAAACACCCAGAACAAATTTGTCCAGGAATCAAACCCTGACCTACCATTTAGTGTCAAACAAATCTATAGGAAAATAACACCTAGTTCACGTGTCCAAGGTTCATGTAACGGATTCCTTAATATTATTCTCAGTCACGGTATGACCTGGTTAAAGCAATTGACTTTTTTTTTTAATATCCAAACGTAGATATTTGTCATAACCAACCAAAGTATGGGTATATTCCCTCCCTCCCAATCTGTAATGGGATGTTTGGAAACGAAGCCAATATTCGAACATTTTCCCTGAGCTTTAGTTTTAAGCGAAGATTCGCATTAGACCTTTCGATTAATCCTACAGTTTCTCGCGCTTTGTGCATCCAATTAAGATGGGGCATCCAATTACAGAAGCAAGCCATTATCCTTTAGAGAGAACGAAAATCCTTTTGTCAGCCAACCCCAGGTCCCCTCGGTTATCGTGATCATAGAAAATAGGATTGGTGGTGGTCGACCTCTTGGTTTTGTTATTCGCGAAAACGTATACATTATCTTCAGGAGGGTTAAGTTGTTGTTGTTTTTTTTATCTTTATCTGGAACCTTAATGTATAATCTCATTTCTTGTGAACTTTTGAACTCGCCAGAGTCATGTTATATAAAATAATGACACATTTAAATGCGTTGATTCAACTTTTCGTTTAACTCATCTCTAAACGGTGTGGCTTTTTAACTGCAGTCCAATTTTCATAGGCTTTTTAGAAGATATAAACTTCGGTCTGAACTGTTAACATTGTGCTGTGCTATAAGTGTTATTTCATAAATATTGATAGTATCTATCAATAGTTACAACTGTAGAATTACATGACTTAAAGTATGAACGCGTGAAAGTATTTAAGTAAATCTTCTAGCTTTCATATAAGGTCCTTTATATGAAAATTGGTCTACACATACTCAGTAGGCCTATATGTTTGTATTTTATTATAGTTGCATTTTTAAAATGAATATTTGCTTTATTAATACAGTTTTCTGGAAGGACAGCACACAAAACTACATTCCACCTTATATAGAAAGACCCTTTTGGATAATACAATTAGTCACTGCCCATTTCTGCTAAGTGAAATATGTCCATACTAACCCCCAGGATAGGAATTGATGAGGACCACGTGAGTAAAAGATGGTAGAAGGCAATGGGTTTTTTTTCTTTGGTATTTTATCATAAAATGAGTATGAGCCATAAAAGGATATATACAAGTTGTACAAGAGCTAAGTATGAACACTACAAGCAAGTCTTCATCCCATTCCTGCTATCCCATACGCCCTTTCCCTGGCCTTTTATGCCCTTTAGTCCCTATATGACTATATGATTATTCAATACTAATGTACCTTTGCCCAGGGGACGCCCGTATGTACTAATTTTACATCTTTTCAGTGGAGGTTCTTTCCATGTCCTGATGAGATGAGATGATGGTGATAGTGAATGTGAGGGTGTGGAACCAGTGTAAACACTTAAATCTAACTTATTCCTAACTAACCAAATCTTTGTGACCGTTGAGGTAACTCCTTTTTCGGGTTAAATACCCAAAGTACCACCCCGGAATCGAACCCGGGACCCCTAGGCTTATATCCTGGTGCACTGACCACTACATTACTGGACTGTCTGGGGTGGTTATAACAGACAGCTAGCAGTTTTTATTACAAATATTGGTTGAAAGTAATTAATGTTAGCCCATGTGTAAATAATTAATATTTTCTTAGTAATACTAATATCAATCAAGTATTAACAAACGCTTATAATAATGATTACATAAGAATTACTGTATAATTTGCTTTTTCTTAGCTAATTAAAATAACAAAATATATAACTAAAACTATAATTATAATATAAGGAACTTACTTAGATGTTACATTTACTTAAATTGATTTGTATAACTTCTTTTGGTTAATTAAATCAAGATAAAAATAAGAAAAATAACGTGTAAGATGATTTATTTATGAGTGGTAGCCCGGAGCCCTGAACGCGATCTTAACAAATATGTATAACCCTGAAAAACCGCCCGAGGCTGTTCCCTGGTAACTTTCAACTAAGTCTCGCAACAAGACTGTAACGAGAATTAACAAGACTACATGACGACTAGACTCAAACAAGACTGTGACAATACTATCTATTCTCTAACAATACTGCAACAGTAACAAGAGACGCGTGCTCGTTCATAAAAACTGCACACTGCTTTCACTACACAAGTGCATTCCAGCTTGGGGTTCATGGACTATAAGTATGTGACAATTTCTTGCTCGCCCCTGAAAAACTAACACATATACTCACTCACTTCTGCTTTCAACTACAAAAATTTCAACTGTAGACTCTACACATTTTTTTGTGGCCAATATTAATAAGACTCTACAATAGTATAGTTATTATTTTGTAGGTAATGATAATATCCATCACAAGTGACAGCTGCATTTCAATTGACTTTACGTATGAATACTTGTAAGTAGATCTAATAATTTTTTAAACTGTCAGATATGGTACTTTCTATTAACATTGTACTTTTTTTTATGTTGTATCCTTGATCGCGACTGTTTGAGCTTTCTGGACAAATCAGAGGGGTTTGTGCATAGCGATTGGCAACTATTTTAGAAGTGTCTTGAGAAGAAAACGACAATTCCCAAGGAATCTGCGGTATGTTCACAAACCCTATGTACCAACGAAGAGCTAAAGTCCGATTTTCATAGAAAGTGGCTTCTTTGACAGTTAGAAAGGTTAGTAGAAACTACTTTTAGGTATTCATACATCAAGTCATATTATCTGTAACTGTCACTTTTAATAGGTAATGTCGCGACCCACGCATCCCGTGGACCTTGGTGATATGGGTAGGTAGTGGCAAATAACTGTTGGGTTCGTTTTAATATGGTTTATTGAAATTAATTACACTACAATTGTAAAATGTAATGTAGTTTTTAGAACTAGTTAAAAGAGTTTATAAAAATGGGGTGTGGCTGTGTCATGGACACGGCCGTGTGTTGTACGTGAATACGTTTAAACTTAAACGAACATCGTAGCTTCTCCGAGTCAAAAGTTATACTAATTGCAAATCTCGATACGCAGCAAAATAACCTCAAAATGGTGGCGCTTCCCCCTCCACCGCGCGAGATGCGTCACTGTTATCGCTTATCGTAATGAATTCTTTGATCCTTTAGCTATCCAGTGGTATAATTTAATTTTGGATGTAGAGGAAAGATTCGAAACTACAACACCAAACTGTATCCCCTGATTTTGTTATCATTAGGTTTTTTTGGATTTGCCCCGTATGGTAGCAAATTTAAAGGCGTATTCACGTCAAAAAGGTCCTTGTTCTATGTCCCTACTCGGCAGTTCCAATCCCTGACCTATCTTCAGTGCTATAATTATAACTGGTGTCGAACACTCAACCAACCGCCCGGCGCCATGCAGTTGTTATTTAAATCTGCCTTCTAAGATGGTTTTGGGGCGTCCTCCGCTGTACAGAGCAGGAGCTAAAGCTGTAGGATTGTCTCCCCACGATTTGGTTAAGCTTGGTAGCTGGTTATGTAGCGCACTTTGGACTAATCCCACCCACAACCAGTGTCCTTGTCCACCCCCTCCCCTCTCCTAAAAAGGTATAAAAACTCGTTGTCATATACCAAAAAAAAAGGAGGGTTGTTTCTCTTATGTTACTAGTTTTGATAATACTCTGTGTTATGCTAACTGAAATAAAAAACCACTATGTCTCTAAAAACATGTCCTGGTTCGAATACAAGATTGTTGAGTCAGGATAGTTGAAAGTGTGGGTTATTTAGGATTACTTCATACTTGCATGCTCTTGATTGACTAAGGTTGCAAGTTATTACAGTAATATCAATATATGTAAAATAATCCTAATATATTAGAAAGTTTTTATCAATTTTGTGTGAAAAAAAAGACCTTCCTATGAAAGTTTGACTGTAGTTACTCAGGCCTCAAGTGACAAGTTTGACTTGATGAAAAACTATGAACAAATACTCAAGCTTACTTTAAACTAGCACTTGCTGTGAGGTTTAATATAATGAATGTAGTGAAAATATAGAAACTAGTCCCAAAGTGTATTTTATCTATCTAAAGGTTGAATAAGTCAATAAGTAATACGGCAAGGGAAAGGTATATTATATTTAGGAAATAGTTTATTTGGGGTTGTTTGGAAAATGAGGAATTGAAAACTATAGAACGTAATTGGAAAATTCACCCCTTCCAGCCCCTCTAATACACATGGTAGGGGTATGAACCATCAACCCCTTAAAGTGGGGTGGAATGGTCCGTGAAAAAATGCCAGTATTTTTGCAGTTTTTAAAGTAAAACTTTTTTTGGACAAAATAAATCAAATATTCCTCCAGTAGAAATATAAAGTTTAATTTTACTCACATGGCGAACTCAACAGGTCTTGAATATTGGCTAAGGGTGTCCTGAAATATAATGACAACATTTTCCTCTTTATTTAAAAATTTTCTTATCAAATGTCATCACCAAATGCTCACAAATTTATTCAAGAATTGTTGGTATCTCCATTTGAAGAAAATTAACTCTTAGTTTCTACTTAAGCAATATTTGATTTATTTTGACAAAAAAAAATTGTTTTGCTTTAAAAACTACAAAAACTCTGACCTATCCTCACGACACTTCCACCCCACCTTAATGGCAACCAAATAAAAAGAGAATAAAATGATTTCGTACGACAGCTTATCTCAATTAATAACTTGTCTGCATACAGAAATAAGGGGTCCTATATTCAATTCCCTTAACGGCGGAAAAATGTATCCTATATGAAATGTGGGTTTCTTCTTTCACTGTGATGAATTAATTGGCGGATTCTGGGTGTTGTGTATGTTCTAAATTTAAGTTAAGTCTATAAGTTGTGTGCTGATATAAGCATTCTCTTCGTTAAGTGTAACTACCTTGAATAATAAAAAGATTATTTAGACCACTTGGCCACCACTGTGGGTAGATATGGTTTCATTTGTTAATAATATGAAGATTTAATAGATTGGTAAACTTAATGTTCATTATTATCTTGTTTGTAATTCTTTTTCTTAAGTAAAAAAAAATATAAATAATAGTTTTTAAATTAACCAACTTCTATTTATAAAAACAAATTTTAATTTTTCTATATAAAATCTGAAATACCCTAAAAAGTTTCACAGGAAAGGTGGTAACACTGTAAAATAAATATGTGCCCTTTCATCGCCTGTAGAGCAACTTCCTTCCCTTTTGAATGAAACGGCCGAAAGGAAAAGCACTGAAGTAATTCAATGCTCCGCCGGAGAGGAGTTCTGTGCCTTCTGAATTGTGTGTGTAATTATTTTACACGTCAATTAGTGAAGTAATTAATCCACATCAAAGAAACTCCTAGTCGTAACAGACAAAAATATCAAGAACCTTTATTATTTCTTTGTGAGATTATTTTCCAAGTTGGTAGAAAACAAACACAGGAAAGTTTTAAAGAGGTACCTTTTTTTTTATATATATATATTCTTGTTCAGCTAGTGATAATCTAAACTTAGTTTCTAGGGAAATATAGAATAATGAAATAGAGAACGTTGAAAGTACACAATTTGTTGGTGAAAATGTTCTTTGGTGTATCAACACTTCAGTTGGAGGGGTAATCGAAAGTGTTGAAAGTTTCTTTCTGAGAAGTTTGATGAAGAGAAAATGGGGGGAAAAGGAAGGTTGCGAGTGTATATTTGAAAGCCCCTAGGGGACCCTTGAAATTCTATTCTAGTAAGCCGTTGAATGTCAATATGGCGGATGTAATGCTCTCATCATCTATGGTGTAGCTTTGAGGCCATCACCTTGAAATAGCTTGGGGATTTACAGATATGGTTTTTATCGTCTGTGATCCTCATTTAAAGAAATGGAGTAGGACATTTGCTGGCTATATTGATGGATGTAAGAGATTATCCGGTAAATATAAATTCGAATCCTTACACTTTCATATAAGGAAGGAGAAAATCCCCAAAGGATTTAAAAATAAATGAGTAAAACGTTGTTTAATGTAAAACAGGCTTCTATTTACAGACCCAATGACGTTGGTTTGAACACTAATAATACCATCTGATGTATGTATGTATGTATGTATGTATGTATGTATGTATGTATGTATGTATGTATGTATGTATGTATGTATGTATGT
>CABFWB010000288.1:2047-62791 GCA_902151455.1 Timema bartmani
ATATATATATATATATATATATTCTATTTATTTATAAAAAACTGGGTTAGAAGCAGTAAAATTACGATGTATTTTTTATGTCTGTTTTAAGTAAGGAAATGAGTTGACTAGGGTAACCACGTAATTCATTAAATTAATTTCTTATTTTTTTCATTAATTGAGGTATTTAACGTGCACTCTCTGAACCGACTAATTATGTCAGCACATGAGAATTTATATGAGCGAGAGCGAAAAGTCCTACTCATTTTTACGGAAAAGGTATTTTCAAATACCTCTAAGGTTTATTTTAGATGCCACAATTAACATGGAACTTCACCTCCAAAGGAAGTAGTGCTACGGATTTTTATCGTTCAAGATTTAGCTAAATAATTCTTCACGGGGAATTCCATAGGGATATTAAATCTCAATCCTCTTTTACCACTTATAACTAACTACTGCCTTTTATCCACACCGGCAATTCAATTTCAGGATTATCTCATCTGCGTTGCTGGTGACGGGGAGGTCAGGGCTCATATCTTGGCCAGGCGTACTAAGGATTTTTTTTTCCTAAATGGCTTGCCACTCGGCCTCTTGCTTGTAGACTTATTTTAAGGTGGGAGTGTAAGGAACGATAGTTAAGGACAATGTTTGTGCCGTTTTTATAGCAAAACTCTTTTTGGACAAAATAAATCAAAACATTAATCCAGTAGAAACACGGTTTATTTTCTTCACATGGTGATATTAATAGTTGTTGAATATCTGTCATTAGCATAGCGGTATTAGATGATAAACTTTTAAATGAAGAGGAAAAGCTATCATTAAATTCTGGACACCCTTGAAAGATATTCAACAACAGTTTAAATAGCCATCTGAAGAAAATCAAAACTTATGTTACTATTAAACAAACTATTTATTGTGTATTTTGACTAAATATTTTTGCCACAAAAACTGAAAAACTACTGCCCTTAACTCACATTCCATACATCCCCACCTTAAACTCTACATTTCCAGGCGTTATTAGCTTAATTAATATGGGTTGTAAAAAAATTAATTCTCCCACAATTTCCCTATATCACAAAATGAATCTAGGATAGCTACATAAATAGGCCTACCTTAATTAGGAATCTTCCTAGAAAATCCGTTTCTACTTTTAGTACTTGGTTAACATGACGAGACTATGGTACATTTTAATTGTTTATGTGTCACTAAAAATCTAACTAATTTCTCTAAAGTTTAGTTATTAAAGTTGGTGTAATTTAATTCACAAAACAATTAGAGTATGCTTATTTTTATGATGATTACTTATATATTACCAAGGTGAAACTTTTTTCTGCTTCTTTAGCCTGTTAATCACTAAATTGACGTATACGCGATACTTTCGCAGTACTAGACTGCCGATGACGGGGAGATTGGGTTTTGAATCTTGGTTGGGTGTATTGAGAGTGGTTTTTCCAAAATGGTTTTCCATTCTTCCTCCATGAAAATGCGGGTTAACTTCCTAGAAACATAAACTTCCTAATCCATAAAACCATTATAATAGTTATTATATAAGCGTATAACACGAATGGGTAGTAAGATGCTTTGCTAAAAAATATGTGAGTTACCCGTATGAAGGAAACCACAATTATATTAATTTAAATTTGTTAAAAAATAACATCCTTTAACAGGAATATAACCTTGGATAGCTCATTAGTAGAGTGTTTGCACGCTAGCTTAATGTACTCAGGTTTGATTCTCCTGTCCAGGTGCCATTTCTCATCTAAATTAATTTAATTTAAATTACCTTTATAAAGTAAACTATGAATTGATATTTAGTTTTAAACACAAAAGTTATTCTAAACCAAACAAATATTCTTCAAACCATTATAAAAATATACAAATAACAGTGTTTTTTTTAATTGGGATTGCAAGACTGTAGATTAAATTCTTAGAATGTATATTTTTTATACAGTACAGTCATATAAATAGGAATAGTATATGATTATGAAAATATATTAAGATTAACTCTAAGTTATTGATTCAAGCATTCATCTTGAGAGTATAGGTTTGATATCATAATTATGAATATTTAATAACTTTAATCAACATTACTAGTAGATAAGCTATTTTTCTCTATATATATCAAAGATTCAAACTACATTATAACAATTATAGTATTTGGAGTTATACTATATAAAATATATTTTGCCCTTTTGGCTTAAAATTGAATATCAAAATAGTGCAGAGTAAATAATTATTTAATTAGAATTAATTATTTCAAGAATTTATATTTACCATATGAATAGGGTTTCTTCTGGCTCAATGTCCCGCCGCTCGTTAAGGCTTAATGCATATGTACTAATAACGCAAATCTCTTAGGGGTGAAACAGCTTTAATTTAGAGGAAAATAGCTCATACTAGCCCAGAGATAGAGTAGTAAACCATTTAGGGAATAACATCCTCATTATACCCAACTGGGATTCAAACTCCAACCTCTCCGTCATTGGTGGTAGGTACATTCTAGTGTGAAAGTAACTATGTAAACTATTCTAACACTGAAGCAAGTATTTTATTAACATCTGTTTAAAATTTACACTTGACGTGTGAATATAGCATAGTTACAGCAAATATTTAAGTATAATTATTGTGAACGGCTGTCACCCATTCCAAATATTAATTTAAATATATATTTTGAATAAATACAACAACAAAAACTTAGACCTAACAGTAAACCTAAGCTAAAGATAGTTAACTAGTATTATGAAACATAAGGATTATGAATTTGGTGAATAAAAAACAATTTTCCGACTAGAAAATACATAAAACTGGGTATGAAAAAGGAAAAGAGAAAACATAGAGGTTTAAAACAGGGAGATGAAAAAAAAAGTTGTCTATACACGGTAGCTTGTTTAAGATTTAGAACAGATCAGTAACATTTTAAGGCTTCTGTTTTTTTTTTTGTTTTTTTAACGAAGCAGACACAGCGAATGTCGGGTGGGATCCTGACTATTTCTTAATGAACACTCCAAGATAAGGTCCTCTTGTCCAGACTATCGGCTATAACTCAACTACAATTAACAAGCTAAAAGGAAATTAGGTCTCTGACTGGCAAGAGCACTACTGAGTTTGGAGAGCCTGTCAGTATAAAGTGCCCAAGATGGACTAAATTTATTTAAAATAAAACCAATATAGATATTTTATATGTGTGATCTATTGCCATTATTAAGGTTAATTTATAAATACATATTTGTTATTTGGTTACACCGTAAAGTTTTTTTTTAAACATGACTGTGTCAGAGCATAGCCTCCAAAATAATATAACACACCTAATAATATATATTCAATCCTATCCCCATTAATACTACTTCCTAATATCAAAGTAATGGAATGACCACCTACATCTGCATAGCTACTAAATTATTACCCACACTTAGTGGGATTAAACCATGATTTATATATATTTACTGTTTCTTTGACAATCAATCACGCAAATTATTTTTTGGTTTACTGAGAGAGTGAATGAGATTGTGAGCACCCAACGTTATTTTAACTCAATAGTTAGACGTTTGTCAAACTTAGGCATTGCGTCAGATCTTAACAGGGACAAACGGGCCTATATGTTCCGGGTACTGCTTTTTACCCCAAGCTACAACTAACACTATCCCCTCCAAGGTAGATTGGGCACTGCTACCTTACACCACGATTTACCTCGCAAGATAGATTGGGCACTGCTACCTTACACCACGATTTACCTCGCAAGGTAGATTGGGCACTGCTACCTTACACCACGATTTACTTCCCAAGGTAGATCGGGCACTGCGACCTTGCAGTATGAATTCCCTCCCAAGTTATATCCAGCCCAAACTAATCTGACAAAGCCTAGCCTAGCCCAACATAACTTAACCTAACCTTGCTCCCCCTCTCACTAAGAACTAATATCACCTCGGACATGCTTCAAGGAGTAGCTTACTTGCAGCTGAATGGCTTATACTGAACTGTAGTCTGCTGAAGATTTATTGTATTCATTTCAAATTAATATTATACTATGAAATGCCCAATACGCTGTTTACAATTCCTTCAAGTCGAATCAACGGTGCTCAGTCAACCTGTTTACAACTATTTATAGTCGAATCGACAAAGCCAAATTTAACAATCTTTTACATAAAACGTGCCCAATCAACCATCGTCCAAACAAACCACTTATAGACAGTTTGCCCTTCACTTAAGCTTTCAATAGGATGGAAAATAATAAACTAATCAAAGATCTTAAGTAAAAAAAACTTCATTAGACTCACCATGAGTTAAGAAAATACTTTAATGCTAATTAATACTATTAGTTTAATTATATGTTAAAGATAATTAAAGGTGTTTCCCTTATGTATGCATAGATGATAGTCGCACATTACATTACTAGTACATTAAGTCTCTATTATGAATATAAATGTATTTCTAAAATATTTATTTTGAAACATTATATGCGGGTATCTATATTTAGTTTTTAAATTATTTATTTCACAAATCAGTATTAAATAAAAATTTTTAAAATTTAAAATAATCTTTAAAAATAAATTATATATATATATATATATATATGTATACATTGAAAAGGTTGATAAAATATACGAGTCATGGGTAGGGTAAAAATATGTTATGGTATTAGTTCTATTACTTCGGTTATTGGATCCGGTTCCCTATCTAATTACCAATCTATTCCCCAAATCAATCCAAACACATTTAGTCTCTCTCAAACTATGCAAATGTGACATAACTAACTAACCCTGCAAATCACAGATTTTTTTAATAAATACAATATTTAAGCTTACAAACCTTTTGCTTTAATCTTATATTTAGTCTTTATATATTCATCTATATCCTTGTCGTTGTGTTTGGGTGATTATTTAATTTCTTAAGGGTTTATAGTCAAGAACCAAGAAACCGATAACCGACATTTAATGAATCGAAACTGATTCCTGTTCTTAAGTGAGGAACTGAAGAACCAAACCAAACATTACCTACAATATAAGAATATCCTAAAAATATTGCGTCATTGATTGTATAAAAAAAATCATTTAAAAAAATAGAGTATGGTTTGTAAAAATTATAAATTCAATATAGAACGTAAAAAATATGTGTAAAATAATTATATACATTCTAATACACGAAATGTGATGCAATCTTTTTAATCATAAAGGCCATATACATAATTATTTAGTAGCAATTACATTAGTCATTATTGTTTATTTTAAAATATTGCCAATAAATAATGTATAAAGATTTTTCAAATTTAATTATTCCCATCTAGTGTACTGCAAAGCTTACTCAAATATACTCAATACAAGTTGTAGCATATAAATAATAATTGCCACAAATCTTATACTGTTTGGTTTACAGGAAACATTAATTATTTATTAATTAATTAGATCAACTCTAGATAATATGGTTAAAACAAATTACACAGAAAATATCAAGTAAGATTGAACATATTGTATGATAATAATTTTTAATGACATGTCTTGGTTACATCCCTCGTAACTCAATTTGCAGAAAGATTAACCAGTACTAATGTACCGTTGCCCAGGGGACGCCCGAATGTTAAAATAGTAAATCCTTTCCGTGGAGGCTCTTTCCATGTTCCGATGAGATGAGGGGTCGATGGTAGTGAATATAACTGGGTGGGGCCTATGGAGATTTTAACCTAGCCTAAGTCTAACTAACCAAAACCTTGTGACCATAGTAATTATTTCATTTTGAGAAAAATCCCCCGGTGCAAGCCGGGAATTGAACCCGAGACCTCTAGGTCAGCAGCCAAGGACTCTGACCATACCATAAGGCCGGTTATAATGCATGATATAATTTAAGTCTGATCCACTGCGCTGGTTGAACGGTCTAAGGCATCACTCTCGAAATAGACTGAACTGTCGTTGTTGGGGATAAAGAGGTTCGAATCCCTGTCAGGTGTACTAGGGGTGACTTTCCCTAAATGTTTTTCCATTTTCACTACAAGAAAATTTGGCTGCATCTCCTATAAGTTATTCCTTACTCATTCTTACCATACTAGTGTGATAAATATATACATACAGCTCAAACGGATAGTTAAAGGCATTGACAACAAAATAATTAGAGTTTATTCAACTAATGGAAACAAAAATCTTTCTTAAATAGCATCACAACTCAAAGTCATTTTGATGGTTAATGACGTATTCACATGTATCTATGAAATGTTCTCACAAATACTCTTTTAGTTACAAAACATCCTTTTGTTTATGATAGGTCCATATTTGCTAGTCAGCTACCTGTAAAATATACTTACAACACAAAGACATAAGACGCTTTTGTTCTAACACATCTTAAAACGTATACATATATATGTATGTGTGTATACATATATAGAGAGATGTGTGTGTGTAGGGAATTTAGATTGATTATCCTGATTTCTTCCATCAAACGGGGGTAATCATTAATGAAGGGTTTTGGCTAGATTCTTGGCTGGCTCGGACGGCCACATTGATTAGGTAGCCACCAGTGTTTCTTGCAGCTACTGGTTTTTACTTGCCAGGGACGTGATTGGCCACTCCCTAGTTCAGCTCCTGCTTTGTTGCTGCAGCAACCAACTTGACCAACCCATCCCATCGTATCCCAATTGTGGCATGGACAGAATACTAAATACCCCCCTTCATTGTCTTCATTACCACGCTTGTGATAGGTTCGGCCACGGTTCGGGCCGATTAAGGCGCCACGTCTGAGGAACTCCAGGGGAGGGATACATAATCCTATCCCGTCTTGAGTATTTAAGACTACTCTTAGATAAACGGGGAATGATTTGTTCAGAGTTATCTAAAATAAGGAGGTCCCAGACGCGAGTAGCCCACCGTGTTGATAACCTGTTAAAGATGCCATCTAATAGACCTTCTTTTATTTTCACACCACGTCTCAATTTTTTTTCCAGCTCCTTTTACTACCTGTCCGGCTGTAGACACTTTAATTATGCTAATGGGGTTAAGATGAGTAAGGTAGAATTTAAAGGAAATGTACCTGCATTTGCGTGGATGGAGAGTGGTAAACGTTAAAAGAAAAACTACTCACATCACACCCATTCTAGATTTGAGCCCTGAACTCTTTTTCATCATAAAACAAGACAAGGGTGAGACTGACATTTTTTTCTGCATGCACGTGGATCAAACGAATAAAAGGTTTTTTAAGGTTTCAAACTATTTTGATCTTAAATATCTTAATATATTCGTTAATAATAATGGATAGAGTAATGAGTTATTAAGAAACTTTATGTGATCTTAACTAACATTATATACCAAGCTATTTACTTATTTTATTGGAGCAGAGTTTACTGGTAGATAAAATTACTAAGGAGGGGTATACAAGTGGAAGCACTACTATGATCAAGAGCAAGATGAAAATCAGTGATGTAACAAATACTTTCCGAACAATAGGGCAACACAATAAAGACGACGTGAGGAGAGAGTTTGGAAGGATTTGAAAAGATTACGAACTTTTGTTAGACAAAGAAATATTTCCCAATGAGTGAGACAACCATGCTTAGAATGATTGGGAAAGAAGAGTTTATTCTTGAGAAGAGCATTCACATTACTGATTAATCTTAAGTGGTGTGGGAAATAAAAATATTCAGTGTGATATATTTAAACATAGTGCTCATTTCCGTGTTGAAGC
Source organism: Timema bartmani (assembly GCA_902151455.1). NCBI lineage: Eukaryota > Metazoa > Arthropoda > Insecta > Phasmatodea > Timematidae > Timema > Timema bartmani. The sequence goes on from CABFWB010000288.1 coordinate 9,689, forward strand.
AGGCGCATTTACTATTTATTTATTTACAAATGGTTAAACCATTTTCAGAACACAATTGCACTGTATTTGCATTATTTTTCACGTTAAAACGGTATTTAAAAATGATATGAATTAAAAATATTATAATTTATAATATTCATTTTATAGTTTTTACAAAAATAAAAAAAAAATATTTATGATACTGTGTTTTTGCATTTTGCTTTATTTGACTAATGAATACTGATAATTTTTAAGAAAAAACAAATCACTTATGAACAAAATAATATACTTTGAACATTGGCTATGAATTAACTTTTTTTAATGTTTCGTAAAATACAATGAAATATTGTTCATCCAGGAATATTCAAATAAAGGTTCATAGTTAAATAATTATAGTTATTACAGTATAACTATTTTATGCCAATTTTACTGATTATGAAACATACGAACAAAGTTAATAATAAAAATAAATTCACACAATCTAAAATATATTATATGACAGTCTCTTTTTTAGCACTACGTCCTACTATCCATTCAGGCTATACACCTATGTACTAATTAAAATAATTGGTTAGCTATGAGGAAGGTTGAATTTAGAGAAAGTGTAATTGCATTTGCTTGGTGGTAGAATTGGGAGACAATTTAGGAAAATCCACATCAGTACACCCAACCGGGATTGAACCATGAACTCCCCGTCATCAGCAGTCAAGCTTATTTTGAGGGTGGCACCTTAGGAAGTGCAGCCACCAGAGAGGGTACGTTATTTTTAATTCATTTATCATTAAACTACGGTACCCTATATTATGTTTCCCCCTAAAACAAGTGGGCCTATACATATACAATCACTGTAATTATATAAGAAGGGATTAAGAGTTGTTTGTTCCCTTGTACGGTGTTTAATTATTTTTAAAATAATATTCAACTTAGAATAAATCAAAAATGACAAACAGGACATGGGTATCAAAACAAATTTTAATATTTGGCATATTTTAAAGTTATTCCAGTATCAGGACTATTCTTTGTGTTAAACCCCATATACCAGTTGTTATAGTTGAATAAGTACACAATTTACTACTATTTATTTTTTAAACTACCCAGCAAAATCCTTTCGGAGACATTTTCTCCTAGTCTACACGGAATCTACGACTATATATATATATAAAACAGAGTCGTAGATTCAGTATATATATATATGCCAACACCAGTGGACACGCGTCCAAAGGAACCCTGGTATACTGGGGGCAAGGCTGCTTTGGGAATCGTATCCTGGCAAGGTGCACTGAGGTATTTTTAATTTCCAAATGGTTTCCCATTTTTCCTCCTAAAATGCATGTATATTTCCTTTAAATTGCACCATCCTCATTCTTAAGACAAGTTTCATAGTCAGAATGAAAACTCCTTGAGTGTGGCACTATACTAAATACAGGACAACACCTACCTAAACTCTAATAGCATGGTCCAGTTTCATATATGAAAATGGCCCATTCAATTCTTATTTAGGTAGGTGTTGTCCTGTATTTAGTATAGCGCCACACTTGAGGTTTACTCACTCTGACTAAGAAACTGTCCCTTATAACAATAATGTAGGTATGCGGTTATCCTGGATGGGTAAAACGACGATTTACACTATTTAGTTTCCACAACTTGCTTATAAAATGAGCTTATACTCGTAGACAAAATATAATTTTGTAATTTATATAATAGATTTTTATGATTTCTAATTTGTAGTAGCCTAAATATTTTCCGGAATTGCTGAAATTAATGTTATCAAATAGAATTACTGAATCGACCTATATCTATTACAGGCATACCCCGCATTAATGTACGCAGGAAAAAACGTGAGTACATTTTAACCATACCGAAAATGTACTTAAATAGATTCAATACCTCTTTTTTTCACTGCAATCGTCATATACGGGCATAACGAACGTAAATAACACATTTGTAAGTAAAATAAACATTTTAGGGCATATTTTAAGAACGTTTTAGTTAAAAGAAAAATAATTATTACAAGTCATTACAAATAGTTTAATATTCACCCAATCACAGAGTGTAAGACAATAATACAAAGATACGAAGCGAACTATGTTTTAAAACAAATTGATGAGAGCGAGACCGATACACAAAGAGATGAAAGCCGATAGGACGGTGACGTCATCTCGTTAGTGTCCGTTCTTGCAACGCAACTGTCCGCAATCTTGGGAATAGTATCAATGGTAATATGTCCGTACTCACACGTGTCCGTAAAGTCAAGGTCCAATTACCAAGCTATGCCTGTATACAATAGCTATAAACACAGTATTAATGTTCCACAAATGTATCAGAATATCAAATTAGGGATGATTGAGAGTATTAATACTAGCCCTATACATTTTAGAAAATATTCTAACAAAATCTTATGATTAAAGAGCGTTATTTAAGATGATATAAGACTTGAAAGATATATTGAGATTTATTGGATCATATAAGTATAAGAGTGATGAAGAACACTTGTACAAAAAAGTAAGGATTGATTTGAAATATAAGACAGAACAATTTGTTTTAAATAAAAAAAAGTCAAGTAAAGCTAGACAGTTTTGGAACTAAAATATAGACATGGCGACAATAACACGAAACAATTAAAAATAGTAAAAAAATGCAAAGTCAGAATAAGAGGTGGTATAACAAACATTCCATTTATAAATGAAGATTTAAGCTTTTTATATAATATATGAATTATTATGTGTAAATTAGTATTATGAGAATAGGAAAATTTTTTATTTGAAAGAATGAATTTATTTTTAATGGATAGTATAGTTTATATGAAACAATAAAAAAATAGTCAAGAATAAAGTATCAATGTTAAACAAATTAAAATATTTTATTAGACGAGTAAGAAAATAGGGTATAAATTTACTTTACGTGACCTGCTCATGTTATTTAATGTTTAAAATGGAAAACCACAAGTCTAGACCAGGTTCAGTTTAAGACTATTTTTGTGCACCCCATATTACTTACCCGTTTGGATTATCCTCATATTTGTACTAAAATGACTAGCTAGAGTAGTAATGGGTAGAGTGAGAATTAGAGGAGACGAAACAGAATTTTTTTGTGGATAGAAAGTGAAAAATCTTTTAAGAGATAAATAACCTCAATATATCTAGTCAGCATTTGAACCGTGAACTTCCTTGTTACCTGCAGTCCTGTTTATTGTAAAAGTGATGAGTTAGAAAATTCGACCAACAAATCAGTAAATTTTTTGATATAACTGAAGAATATACTGCGTATTTTTTTATTTACTCAAATCGGTTGGCCGATGGTCTACATATAAGGCCCATCTAGTCTGGTTTTCCTCTAACTAAGAGGTCAAGGTTTGACTCCACACTCGATTTATTGACCGTATTTTATCCTAAAGGGTTTTTCCACAACCCCTTCATGCAAATAAAGGGTATATTTTTTCTAAATTCTTACCTCCTCTTTCCTACTCCACTATCTTGATTAAAATGCTTACAGCACTGGCAGGTAGTAAAATTAAGTGGAAGAAACAGTTTTTGGTCAGCTTTTAACCAATTAGTGAATATCTATAGTAGCCCCATGGCTTCTTTGGTGCTGACTGACAGCTCACAGCTGACTTCTGACAGTCAACATTTAGGTATATACATACATTTTGACTGTCAGAAGTGACAGCTGCTAAACACATATTTTTTTGCAGATCAAATGGTTCGGCGTAGGGATACATAATTTGGTCTGGTAGCTTTTCAAAGCAGTCAGCTGTCAGTCAGCACCAAAGAAGCCATAAAGGCTACTGTAGTCACCAGTACTGGGTGTGTAGTATTAATTTAACTTTTCTAGGTTAGGTCGATTTTTAAGTCATGAACTGGTATAATTTCTATGTGCATACAGTACTTGTTAATTACGTTATTAAAAAAAATACCACAATGTGGTCTTATTTAACAATTAATAGTAATTTTATAATAGAGATTGAGACGTCGATAGTTAATTCTATACATCTTTTTGATCTATCTCTCATCAACGCTCAATAAATATATGGTTAATATATGCACGAGCTTGATAACACCCCAGGTACGAGTGTTAATAGTAGTAGATGCTAATACACATAACAACTCTTCAAATCCCTGCCTTGATTAACATTTTGTGTCAATTTAGCTTCGTAGATTGGCCACACATTCGTATATTAGGGCACGTTGAATAAAAAATTCCCATTTATGGTCAGGTCATGGTTCAAATTCAGTCCTAATTAACTAAAATGTTTTTTCTCCAAATGCATTTGCCACTATAATTCTACGCAAATACCTGTACACATCCTCCAAATTCTACCTTTCTTGTCCTTACCGTAGAAGTATGATTGCATTTGGAAATCTTGGAAGGGTGGTAAGACATTGAGCAAAAGTATATGCATAGGCCATGGAGTGGTGTTAGTTATATGTTGATTAATTTATTTTCCATACATCTGTGGGCTTACATAGGTTTAGGGGATTCTTAGCAAACAACAGATGGTGTCCTAATACATACTGGGGCTAATGGTTTATGTTAAATATCACGTTCTTTGATTAAGTTGTAATTTAATGTATTTGTCTCTTTATAAAGGTCACGTAAGGTTGTACTTTAATACAAATCACAACAATTTCGACTAAAGATAAAGCTGGCCTCTTGAACATCTTGATCAAAGCCAAGCTATAAGCACATTAATTTGGACGTAATTTTGTGGTAATTTTTTTTTAGGTTGACGTGTTTGGTTATTAAAGTTTATATTTAGGTCTCAAAAATATGGTGTTATTAGATACAAACACAGCTTCTACGTGAGTCAATGGTTAATTGCTAAGTATGATTAGAAAGAGATAATTTATAAAAAGTAAAGGATACAATCATTATTATTATGGTTTTATGGAAAAGGATTATAAACAGGATTTTAAGTACAATAATAATATTAAACACGTTTTCATATATCTTTGGAATTAATAACTATTACTAGAGTTCAAAAAAAATTAATGCTAAAATATAATTTAAAAAAATATTTGCCAACGTGACATACTTTGAAAGATTTATTATTAGAATTATTAAAAAAGGTACAACCCCTAAGGAGCGCAATGTGAACATTTCTTAGAACGAACATCAAAGTAAATTTCTCAACCATACTGTCTTAATCTTTGGTAAATATATACTATTTACATAAAACATACATTTAGAGGAATAATTATTATTCATTTGGCATAAAACAATAATAAATCTAATAAATATTACCTAAATTTCAAGGAATCCAAATTAAGGGAATCTCTTTTAATGGCACACATCATTAAATAAAATAATCAAGCATAGTAAATAACCCAAAAATTAGTTTATACATATTATATATATATATATATAATATACGTATTATATATATATAATATACATATTATATATAATATACATATTATATATAATATAATTGTGCAATGTATCTTGCTATATTATGTGTGTATATATATATATATATATATAAATGAATATTTAAGGCACAAATAAAAATTTCATTATGTATACTCATATACCAAAGTAGATAAATAAAACATATTTTATACATACATATATACATAAATGTATATATATATACAACTTTTTGTGTAATGTACTTCCTATATCAGTATCTTTTAATTTTATTTGTGCCATATATATGCATATATGCACATATTATATAAATATTTTTATTCATACATATAGTTATATACATATATAAAGAGAGAGAGAACATTTTGATGTATGTACTGTACTTTGCGAGGAGTGAGGCGTAAGTCTCGTACTATCTAGTTCATCAATTATGGTAACGCCGAGTCTAAAATTCTGGCTGCATGTAATGAGGTGGTTTTCCTTTAATGCGTAATTGCGGATCACATTACATTTATATCGTATTTCATACAATATAGGAACTCAATTCTCTATAATATGACTGTTTTCAAGCGATCGTGCAAGGATACTACCTGGCAAACCAAATAAAAGAGTTTAATTTTCTAGGGTAGACCCACAAAATTGGTTACATTAAAGATACTTCCTATTGGTTTACATCCTCTCACTTCTTTCTAATGCGTAGATATCTAGAAGGGTAAGTAAGACTAATTGTGTTGTCTTATGCTGGTATAATCCGCGTTTTTATAATGTTAGTGAAATGTACAAAATAAAATATATTTTATCAGCAATCCAATTTATTACTTATAATATATCATTCACATAATCATATGCAAGTATTTTTGGTCACCACATATCACTACCCGTTTGGATTCTATGCATGACATAATTACGCTAATGTTTTAGAAATTATGAAGGGTGAACTTAGAGGAAGTGAACCCTCATTTACATGAAGAGAGAGTGGAAAACCATTTAGGAAAAATCTTTCTTCAGTTTAGCCTAGCAAGATTTGAGCCCTTATATCTCTGTCACCGTAAGTTTGGTAAATTGCTATAGTGACGCCTTAGCCAATTCGACCAGCGAAGCAGGTTGTTTGTGCTTCAATTATAATTTTTGGTATAATGTGTGAAAATCATGTGAAATAGATATTTGTGTTTACAGTTGTCTGATTCTAATATAAAACGATTCTGCAGTTGGCATTACTGATTTCTTATTATTAACAGGAAAATGTAGTCTGCTACGATGATCAAACGCTTTTCGGTAATATTTTGTAGAATTTTTTTTAGAGGATCTATGTACTACATTTTTAAAACAAGGGGCTGTATCATATCTATTTTTTTAATTATCTCAAAACATAATATGGTAATTTTATAGATGTTGCTTGGTAGCTCGAAGCTATTTTTTGAATCAGGTTACATCTTAACTTGAGACACCTAATTACTCTAATCACTCTCACGCTTGGACGTCATTTTACGAAATAGAAAGGGAGGGAAGAAAATTAGCCGTTCATCCTGCGAAGTCTGTTTATCTGTTGATAACACTTCCCCTATTCTGCTGACGGGTATAAACATTCATTCTACTACTGTAGGTGACCTGTAGGTCTATAGGCAAAGTGTCAGACTTCTGTGCTGGGGATCTAGAGTTCAATCCTCGGTCCCGGCACAGATTTATCTGAATGCCAAACCCTTCCTTCACATCTGACAAGACATGTATTAATCACAACTTGTGAATGTGAGGAATGACAGGCCTCCACCGTGGTTCGGATTCCACGTTAAACTGTAGGTCCTCCATTTCATCTCACAATCACCCTAACATTACACATTAGCGTAAGTGCGTATAACCCGAACGGTAGTAAGACGCGGTGATGATGATAATAATAATAATAATAATAATAATAATAATAATAATAATAATAATAGTAATAATAATTCTACTATTTTGCCTGAACAGCATTGACTTGCATTTAAAAATTGTCTCTTTTCTCCTATTCTGGGTAGACACATACTTCAACGGACCTCTTTTATCTTCACTATGTTAGGAAGATTCCAACAGACTATTTTCGTAAATATATCAAATATCCTGAGTTGTAGACAATTTAAAATAAGTTTGTTTACAAAAAAGAACTATTTTATAATCAAGAAAGTAATTTTGTGACAGTATAAGACTACTGTATCCTTAGAGTTATCTAAGTTGGTTTTGTTTTTTCAATTTTTTAAAACTCATCTTAAGAAAACGCAGACACATTAACATATGAAATTCTGAAATCCTAAAGTGCGCTTTAAAGCTCCCTGGTCTCGAGCTAGCCATGAAACAGAGGCCCTCAAGCTATGAAGTCCTCTTGTCTGCGTCGAATGGAATCCTCATCTGTAGCCGCCTTCCTCCGACTGGCCCAAGACCTGTTTCTCTGTCATCGCTGAAGGGGAAAATGGGAAACGATCCTGTCCGACTTAAAAGTTGAAAAACACCAACAAACGGTTGGTTATAACCTTCTAAAACTCTCTTGGCACTTCAAACCTTAAACCAAAGTAGATTCTACAAGGAGTATAAAAAAAATTAAAAGAATAAAAAAAACTGAAGAAAGTAAGAAAACTAAATTAAAAAAAAACTTCATTCCTAAGTTAAAGGTGGAGGTGAAATGGGCAAGGCACCCTAAGGAGATGGTCCTCATTCTTCAACCCTACCCTTCCACTTGACAGCGTACCTGGAAAAAGGGCATATCTTTTTAAAATGTGGGCTGAAAATAAAGGACGCGAATGATTGTGATTAAGAGCTAGAACCTTGTGGTCAAGCTCATTTTCTTTTATACAGCTTTTTCGGAGTCTTCACGAATTAAACATTTCTACAGCTCGTATTGAACTCACTGACTATTTATCTAAGGAAACTATATGTGAAATGAATTGAGCATTAAAGCTCAGATATCAATTTATAAACCTATGTATTATGTTGAACAGTAGAAAAGTATAAATTGAGATACTCGGGTCATGCTTTACGTTATTATTATATAGGTCTATATATATGAAATTTTCAAATATAATTTACTTATTTATTAAAACCGTATTTAAAACAAACTGAATTTAATATTATTTTTTAAAATGAAAAAAATAACAGTACGTCAGACCATGAGTTGAGCACCGATGTAGGTAATAATGTACCGGTCTTATATTTATATATATATATATTTATATATATATTTATTTATTTATATATATATTTATATATATGTTTATATATTTATTTATTTATATATATATATATATTTATATATTTATTTATTTTTATATATTTATATATTTATTTATTTTTATATATTTATATATTTATTTATTTTTATATATCTATATATTTATTTATTTTTATATATTTATATATATATTTAAGACCGGTACACTATTACCTACATCGGTGCTCAACTCATGGTCTGACGTACTGTTATTTTTTTCATTTAAAAAAATTATATTAAATTCAGTTTGTTTGAAATACGGTTTTAATAAATAAGTAAATTATATTTGAAAATTTCATATATATATATATATAGACCTATATATAACGTAAAGCATGACCCGAGTATCTCAATTTATACTTTTCTACTGTACAACATAATACATAGGTTTATAAATTGATATCTGAGCTTTAACGCTCAATTTATTTCACATATAGTTTCCTTAGATAAATAGTCAGTGAGTTCAATACGAGCTGTGGAAATGTTTAATTCGTGAAGACTCCGAAAAAGCTGTATAAAAGAAAATGAGCTTGACCACAAGGTTCTAGCTCTTAATCACAATCATTCGCGTCCTTTATTTTCAGCCCACATTTTTAAAAGAGATATATATATATATACTTATAGATTTTCTTTTTAAATTGCTAAATATATAGAGTGAAGAGAAAATACAAAACTAAATAAATAAAACTGGTTTTATTTGACTTTTTTTATCGATTACTTAAGATTTTTACTATTTAAACAGACAGTGAAAAGAGGCCAAAGAGCAAACAAACCAATTATTTGGCAAAGAGTTTTTTTGCTTTACAACGTTAATATGGAACTGACCTAATCTGTTATAGTTCATTAGAAAAAGTTTAACAATTTCTTAAATTTATTTAATGAATAAAGAATTATCTGATATTTATCAAAATATAAAGTATTGCTTTATATTTAAAATTTAACGTGCACTTGCTGAACTGACGTATATCACCTTATGAATTACAATATAATTTATTTCTGGATACGATACAGTACCTATCCAGCTTCTAAGGCCTGAGTTTTTATTGTGAAAGGGAAAGTCCCGATTTGTCAAACGATAAATGTATCATCCATTTCAGGAATCGAGCTCGGAACTATTGATCAAATAGACATACGTTATATTATTATTATTATTATTATTATTATTATTATTATTATTATTATTATTATTATTATTAGCACCGCGTCTTACTACCCGTTCGGGTTATACGCACTTACGCTAATGTGCAATGGAAGGGTGATTGTGAGATGAAATGGAGGACCTACAGTTTAACGTGGGATCCGAACCACGGTGGAGGCCTGGCATTTCTCACAGACATACGTTATACTAGTTATCAACGTGTCAGACAACAACAAAATTTTTGAATCAGTATGACTATTTTTGAAAATGAAAATAAATACGAAAATAAAAGTGTCAAGAATACGTACTTAAATATTAATTTATTTCGTATGCTCTAATATATAAATATACTACCTTCTTCGGTAGCCGCATTGTCTAAGGCGTCACTTTTGAAAAACACTGGCATGCCGATGACGGAGAGATCAGGGTTCGAATCTTGGTCTGGCTTACTGAGGTTGGTTTTCCTTAAATGGTTCTCCACTCTCTCTTAACGCCAATTTAGGTACACTTCCTACATATTCAACCTTCCTAGTACCTAAAACCATCAGCGTAATTAGTACACAGGCGTATAGCCCGAACGGGAAGTAAGACGCTGTGCTAAAAAAAAAAAAATTGAATAAAATAATATTTATTTGGAAGTTTATAAAATGACTTTAACATGTGATCATCCCCTCAAAGATTTTATTTGCACATTTTTATTTCAGATAAATTAGTAATAAGTATAGAATTATATAATTAAATAAGCTTCACATCACACTACATTTGCCATCCGTGCCACTAATTTGAGTGATTGTCCAAATTTATTTTTAAAAGTTTGCTGTGGAATTGATTGGAAATTTACTCTAGTTTAAAATTCAATTGGTCAAATTGTTGTGGGTATTTCAAAGTATATAGTTGATAACCTTTTATAAAAAGTAATGTTATCGAAATTATAGTCCTTAATAAAATTTTGATTGGATTACTATTAGTTTATAAACAGCCAAGGCTGTTAAAATAGCTTCTATATTTAATTGAACATATGTTACCAAGTTTCTACAAATCTCTTTTCAAATTGTGACATATTTTTCAAAACTAATGTTTAAGTTAATAATTCAGACATAATGAAATACTTGGACAATTTTTTTTTCTTACATAACTACTGAAACAGCTATGTTGGTAGTCGGTAGAATACAAATATTGATTAACTTACCCAAAATTTTAACCAATTGATTTAACGAACTAAACTTGCATTGGGCTAGAGTTCAGTTAACAAGGAGATGATGAGGTTTGTATCCCTGTTGGATGTACTTGGTACTATTTTCCAAAGATAATTTTCACTTTGGCCCGCTTAAGTGACAGAATTGTCTAAGGCGTCACTATCATGGTAGATTGGCTTGTTGAAAACAGGGAAAGTGAGGTTTGAATCCTGGTTGGGTTTAGTAAGGGTGGTTTTTCCTAAATGGTCTACCACTCTTCTTCTACGCAAATGCTGGTAGATTATATCTAAATTGCTTTCTTCCTGATACCTACCCCACAGTGTATAATCTGAACAGATGGTTAAAAAAATATTTTCACTTTGGTTTTTCTATCCCCTTAAAACATTAATTCTGATGCATTTATTCTTAGCTACTTTCCTAATGTTTATACTAAATAGTAGAAACACATCTCTAAACGCAAAAATAGATTTGTCTAGTTTATAGCTTGCTTTAATCTCACACGAAAGACCAGGGTTGAGTCTAGGCGAGTGCACTGGTCGTAGTTTTTACACAGTGTGATTTTCTATCCCAAATCTAGAAGACTTTTAATACTTTTTTCAAATGGCCCTTTTAAACACCATACCATTATTTTAAGTCTTAAATAACTTCAATGCTTAGCTTGCTAGTAAAAATAAACGAAGGTAAATGAAGAGAATACTTTAAACTAAATTGTTTTTTACTTAATTTAATCTATTGCATGAAGAACTCGAAAGTTCATTACCACACTTACAAAGGTACGCCACCTTTCCCTATCCTGAGCTAATTTTATCCAGTCCACCTCATTACACCCTATCCCTATCTTGGTCTATTTCAATACAATCCAAATCATTGCACCCTATCCCTATCTTGAGCTAATTCAATCCAGTCCTCATCACACCCTATTCCTATCTTGAGCTAGTTCCATCCAGTCCTCATTACACCCTATCCCTATCTTGAGCTAGCTATATCCAGTTCATCTCATTACACCCTCTCTCTTTCATATCCATTCTTATGCTATCATCCCATCTGCGTCTAGGTCCTCCCAATGGTCTCTTCCTATTGGGTTTGCCAGTCGGTACTCTGAAAAAGGTTATAGAATCTCCCATTTGCGCTGTAGGCTATCTTCTGACGATCATGATCTTACAAAATTTTGAAAAAATATTTTAAATAATATTACATAGGTATATATAAATATATATAAATATATTACATCGATGTTAAATTTTTTGGCCATGCCAGGAATCAAGCCCGAGACCCTTAGCTCAATAACGTTAACGACTGAGCTAAGGTGTAGGATATTTATTGTTAGATATAAAAAATCCATAGTAAAACTGAAGAATTAACGTTTATGCTTACCAAATAACCAAATAGTTGCTGGAAGCAACCACAAAAATCCATTAAAAGCTTTTCCTTTTAACATAGTTCACATACCTAGCTTTTCTTAAAAGCCAAAGCAATACTATCGAATTATTAAATTAAGTGGAACGTGATCGTACAATCTAGGTAGTTCTATCAAGTGGTTTTAATTCCAAAAGGGGGAAAGATATCCTCTTAGAGGGACTTGATAGGACTTGATATACTGTACTTCCACTTTTGTCGTCTTCTATGTAAACACTCAACATTATGTAAAGCAAATTCTATATGTTAAAAATTGGTCAAAGCTTAAAACTAGTTTTACAAACTAATTACTTAAGGGTTTTAAGCCACCTAATATTATTAATAAACTATTAAACATTTTACTCATACTTTATTTATATATGAATATCTATAATTATATTTTACTGATATTTGACATAATAAGACTTACATTTGTTTTGCGTTAGCAGAGTAAAATATAAAATATAAACAAAGGACTAATTCAGAAATGTAATTAGTAAGATAATCGCATATAATCAACAAATATACATATTATGTTGAACATAAACGTTAATTCTTCAGTTTTACTAAGGATTTTTTATATGTAACAATAAATATCCAACACCTTAGCTCAGTCGTTAACGTGTATCCCTATTGAGCTAAGGGTCTTGGGTTTGATTCCTGGCATGGAGGAAAAATTTAACATTGATATAATATGGGTCAACCCATTCCCATTGATAAACTAACATTCGGGGACTGGATATTGTGCCTTTTCTAGTCTTAATTTAGACTATAAGGCATATGAAGCCACGACAGGCTTAACCAGCCGGTAGTGGAAGACTATATGACTTGAAAAAAAAAACTGACCTGTTGGAAACAGCAATGGATATTTATCTATAATTGAAGTCTGTTTGACTGATATGCGTTGCATGGTACGGATTAAATCCCAATTATGATATACTTTCTAAATACAGGAGGGTTTAAACAAGCGGATGAGCTCTACTTTTCAATCAAGCCTTAGAGTATGTTATTAAGAGTCTAGGAAGGGCTGGAATTAAACGGTACAATGTATCTATTGGTATATGCAGAGTTTTTAGCTTAGTTTGGCACTAGTAAGGAAGATGTTTCAAGAAATGCAGAGATTTTATTAGACGCTAGTAAGGAAATATGTTTAGAAATGGATGCGATAAAAAGACTAAGTAGATGAACAGAAAGAGAACACATTGAGGACGATAGTTTAGAGATTACTTCTAACTGCATATCATTTAACAGGGTTAATGATTTTAAATATTTTGGAACAATTCTAACTAGAGATAACAATTAGATTGGAAATTAGTAAACGAATGCATTCTGTAAATGCATGCAATTTCTCTTTCAGTAAGTTGTTGACATTTCACCTGCTATCAAGGAATGTAAAACTCAGAAAATAAAAAATAATAAATTTGCCGGTAGTTCTCTGTGGGTGTGAAACGTGGTATCTTACCTTACTTGACGAAAACCAAATTAGGGTGTTTGAAAACAAGGTGCTTAGGAAAAAAAGTTTGGTCCAAAAAATGAATGAGGCTATTGGGGGGTGGAAGTGGTTACATGATGATGAGTTAAACATCCTGTACTAATCAAAGAACATTGTTGGGATAATCAAGTCTCGTAGATTACGGTTGTCAAGACACGCAGCGCGAATGGAGAATTTAGAACCGTGTTCAGGGTATTGACTGGCAAACCCAATGGGAAGAGACCATTGGGAAGACCTAGACGACGATGGGAGGGTAATATTATAAAGAAAGAGATAGGGTGTAACAAGGAGGACTGGATAGAACTAGCTCCAGATAGGGATGGGTGGCCTACTTTTGTAAGTGTTATAATGAACTTTCAAGTTACTAATGTCATAGAGTAGGTAAATAACAACCTTATATACGTATAAGTCTTATTCTTATGAACGATAATACAATAAATAACCCAATAAGCTACCAATGTGAGTGATATTTCAGCTGGTAGCTGTCATAATCTTACAATATAACCAAGAAGCCTGTGATGTATGTATTATTTTACTAAAAACGTTATTATTTTATTCTAGAACCTTGTAGTTTGTACAGGGTCAGTCACAAAATGTGACCGGCTGTAAAAGGGCATAGAGTTTATAATATTATTTAGCACCGCGTCTTACTACCCATTCGGGTTATACGCCTAAGTACTAATTACTCTAATGGATTAGGAATTGGGAGGGTTGAATATAGAGGAAGTGAACCCGCATTTGCGTGGAGGGAGAGTGGAAAACCATTTAGGAAAAACCACCCCCAGTTCACCCGACCGAGATTCGAACCTCGATCTCCCCGTCCTCGGCGGTCGAGCTCAACACGACTAGCGCGTTAGCCAACTACGCCACCGAGGCGGGTTCATAGAGTTTATAGATGGTCATATTTGCTAACGTATATATACCAAATTTATTAGCAATTTTGATGATGTTTCAAAACACAATTAAAAAATTAAATTCTTAAGGAAACTGGACGAATAATCCACAATGAATAAATGGACCTTAAATGTTACTCAAAGATAGGTACTGTATATTTTATCCATGATTTTTGAACACACAATCATTTATCTCGATGCACATAGCCTTACTTATGTGTATGAAGATAGATGATACATTTTAAATGATTATGTCAATTAAATCGTGCAAAATACTTGAAGTATAGGATCTATATATTTTTTGTAAGACATCGTGTAGGATACCGAAAAACATATAAAAAAATATGTTTTTAAATATTATGAGAGTGATTTTAAATTTACCTTTCCCTAAATGGTATCTGACACCATTAATTGTATATTATTTTAACATGGACTATCATAAAATCTATAATTTAACTATGTAATTTATTTATTCACAGATACTTAAATCGATAATGTGTTGCTTTATTTATTAACTACAATTTAAATAACGTCTAGCTTAGTCACTCTTTGGATTCGTACAAGGTGATTTAGTTCACTGAAATTAATAGTTCATTTAACCATTAGTTTACTAGTTCATGAAATACGTCTTGTAGTTCAATCGTTCACTAGTTAGCAGCCTGCAGCAAATATTAATTTTATTTATTTATTTATTTAGCACCGTGTCTTACTAACCATTCGGGTTATACGCTTAAGTACTAATTACGCTAATGGGTTAGGAATTGGGAGGGTTGAATATAGAGGAAGTGAGCCCACATTTGCGTGGAGGGAGAGTGGAAAACCACCCCAGTTCACCCGACCTAGATTCAAACCTCAATCTCCCCGTCCTCAGCAGTCGAGCTCAACACGACTAGCGCATTAGCTAACTACGCAACCGAGGGGGGTCTGCAGCAAATAGTTAAATTGAACACTAATTCACGACTTAAGGCCTGAAATCAATAGCTCACTACCTAATTCTGCCACATAAAAATATAATAATTCACTAATCTATCACAATTAAACTTATATACAAATAAACAGTGAGATTATTTGGCCATCAATCTTTCATTATTTTGTGACCAATTGATTTCAGTAATTCATCACTAGTTCGCAACCTACAGATTGGAGTCAATCTTTCACTATTTAGAGACCTACGGCTTGGAGTCAATCTCGTTAACTAGTTTACAAACGTGAATCACGCTTTCATTATCTCGTGACCTACAGCTTGGAGTCACTCGTTCAATAGTATACAATTTGTGGCATTGAATCACGCTTTCACTAGCTCGTGACATACAGCTTTTAGTCAATCGTTCACTAGCCTCTGATTTGTGGCGTGGAATCACGGATTCACTAGCTCGTAGCACACATCTTGTGGTCACTCGTTCACTACTCTACAATTTGAGGCGTGGAATCACGATTTCACTAGCTCATGACCTACAGATTTTAATCAATCATTCACTAGTCTGTGATTTGCGGCTTACGCTTTCACCAGCTTGCCACCCAAAAACTTTTAGTCAATCGTTCACTAGTCTGCAATTTGTGGCGTGGAATCACGCGTTCACTAGCTCGTCACCTACAACTTTTAGTAAATCACTCACAAATCCGTAATTTGTGGTGTGAAATCACCCTTTCACTAGCTCTTGACCTACAGCTTGGAGTCAATCGTTCACTAACTCATTTTTTTAAACTTGAAGTTACTTTTCACAATTCCATAAACTTAAGCTTGGAGTCAATCTTTCATTAGCTAGCTAGCTACAGATTGTAACAATTCTTTTTACTATCACATAAAATCTTAAGTTCATAGGTATGTTGCTGTGATGAGGAACGAATCATTTAATATAAACCTAACTTTTCTTCTAGTCTTTTGTTTACCCACAAATCTTATCAAAATATGTATTTAAGTACGTGATAAAATCATACATACTACTTACTATAGCATTATCATACCAGTACTATACCATGAATAATAATTAATAGCTCGAATTAAAACAACCACTAACCAAAAACCTTATAGTAAACATTAAATTATCTATCCGGTGGGCTGCATAAAGTTATGTGTTTTTCGTATTCCTCTGCTAGCTTGTTTTTCTCCTGCTCACAAGCATTTTTCAAAAACAAGTACAGTATTTAATAGATCAATTCGTTTCCTTGACGCAGATTGGCCAAAGAATTAACATTGTTCTGTGTCTTCAATTTCTCTTGAATAGTTAAAGGATATATACTAGTTTGACTAGTTTATTTGTGTAAATAGTTCAATTTGGACTAATCTTTCGTGAAATACACATCTCTACTACAACATAAATAATACATTTTAATCTAGTAGGTCTTTGTATTTCATTAAATATTGGTTGGATATAATACTTACTAAAACTGAATATAGCTGATAGAAGAAGATTACCGTAGAGATTTGTACATAGGCCTATCACAACCACAAAATTAGTTATTAAATTGGATCTAATTTTTAACACTGCCTCTTAGTACCCGTTCTGGTTACGCTAGTGGGTTAGAAATGGGGAAGGTTTAATTTAGGAGAAGTGAACCCGCATTTGGCATGGAGGGAGATTGGAATTTTTTTTAGGAAAAACCACCCCCAGTTCACCCGAACTATATTTGAACTTTGATCTCCCCGTCTTGGGCAGTCTGGCTCAACACGAAACAAGCTCATTAACTAACTACTCCACCGAGGTAGCTTTAATTTACTGATTTAGCGCGTCAAAACTTTATATAAACATATGCAATAAAACTGTTTAGCCTTCTCTTGTGTTCAAGCTAGGAACATTCATGTCATCGAAAAAAAAATTTAAATAATTGCGAGAAAGAAATTTTTCAAACACCGAGTCTTACTACCCATTCATGTTGAACGCAGATGTACTAATTACGTTAATGTGTTAGGGATAAGTAGTGTTGTATTTTGAGTTAAATTATTATTATTATTATTATTATTATTATTATTAGCACCGCGTCTTACTACCCGTTCGGGTTATACGCACTTACGCTAATGTGTAATGGTAGGGTGATTGTGAGACGAAATGGAGGACCTACAGTTTAACGTGGAATCCGAACCACGGTGGAGGCCTGGCATTCCTCACATTCACAAGTTGTGATTAATACACGTCTTGTCAGAGGTGAAGGAAGGGTTTGGCAATCAGATAAATCTGTGCCAGGACCGAGGATTGAACCCCGGACCCTCAACACAGAAGTCTGATACCTTACCCCTAGACCACCAGGTCACCTATTTTGAGTTAAAGCACCTGCATTTGTGTGGAGGGAGAGTGAATTTTTTTTTTTAAGAAAATCAGTTTCAGTACACCTGACTGGGATTCTAAACGCGATCCCACCGTCATCGGAAGTCCAGTCTAATATGAGAGTTATGGTTTATACAATTCGACCACCAGAGTGAGTGAAGTAATTCATCATAGCAGGCCCAACTCAGCTCCCGGCACGCGCGAGGTATGGGAGTAAATGGGTAAATAAAAGACCAAGCTATAGCAGAAATGTGTGCAGTACATTCGTATTTGGATGATAACTAGAAATTTTTCGTGGTGACGATGGAGGACAAAGCTAAAAGTTTCTTGTGAAGGCTACAGTATGTCGCTATTATTACAGAATAAAGATTTGTGCACAATGCTTAGCTGTGAAGCCAATCTAAAATGAACATAAATGGCCTTTTCGATGTAGTTTTTATCCAAATATAATTTAATATTTCAACAATGATCTGTATTAGGAACTTCTTTTAACTCCTTATCTCCATTATTGCTTAGTCAAAAATACTTGCAATAGTGTTTGTGTAAACTTATTATATCTGGCAGACTGTATCACAGAGTTGATTGACATGTGATGTACTCTCTTAAAGAGTATTCTTTGGAAGCTCTGTTATCAAAATTAGGTTGTCAAATCAATTTATACTAAATATCAGGAAACATTTTAATATAAAACATTTACATTATTTTAATGTTCAGGTACAATTCTTTAAACCCACTTTGGTGGTCTCATGGTTTAAGGCGCTACTGTCGCAATAGACTAGATGGCCGATGATGGGGAGATCGTGGTTTGATCCCAGTTAGGTGCACTGAGGGTGATTTTTCCTAAATAGTAAATCCCTCTAAATTCAGATTTCCTCATCCCAAACCCATTAGTATAATTAATACATAAGTGTACAACCCGATTGAGTACCAAAACGCTGTGCTAAAAAAAAGACCTTTACGTAATCAGTATTGTCCTTTGTTTATTAAATTAAGAGTCTACCTCGGTGATCTTGGGGTAAAGTGCTTGGGTTTAAGCTCAGCCGGGTTAGACGGATTTTTTTTTACAATAAAATCATTAGCGCGACTTCCTCCAAAAGGAAAGTAAATCCGTTGGTCCCATGTCGATTGTGGCATGTTAAAGAACCCTGGAAAATATATGAAAATACCTTTCCCGGCAAAATTAGTAGGCCCTTTCGCTCTCACTCATAGAAATTATATTGAGCTGATGTAAGAAGTCGGTTCAGAAAGTGCACGTTAAATACAAGTCAAATAAATAAATATATTCAATTAAAGGTAAACTAATAGTAATATTGTTTAATATATAAGACGAATTTTATCTTGTCTATTTTAAATGTATTATAATAAAAACAACCACAGTATTTATTATCAAATAACTAAGGAATATCGATGATATTCTACTTGAATAAAAGTACAGAAGCGAATAGATTATTTTGAAGTTATGCCATTTAATCATTTTTTTTAATATCTTATGAATTTACTATGATAATTTATAGCTCTTAATACTTTTAAAGTGGTTAGATTGAAATAAATAGAAACCAAATCTATAACCGGTTGAGGTGGATGGAATTTATAAATGTGGTGCCTCAATTCGATGCGCTATCGTACCAATTAATCCATAATGGTGTATAAGCTTATCTATATGTATAAAAAAGATCCTCCACATAGTGGGAACCGAAACTGGGACATAATTTTTTACACGCCAATGTTCTGATAAAACATTTTAAATGTGCTAAAATTAAGTTTAGGAATGTATACAATACTTAGCATCAAACTTATTTATTATGGTCTACATTCCAACAAAAGTTTTAGCTAAATAAACAGTTAATATAAGTACTTTATAATAAATTTTTCTAACTCATTAAAACTATTGGTATGAAGATTAAATGATTAATATAGTTTATTAGTTGTAGCTAGTTTGGTTTTAAAATCTCAGATTAAATTATTTTTAATTTATTTTTTGATTAGCTATATAGTTTTATATAAAAATCTTTTAAATCTCTGTTGTATTGCACTGATGATCTAGATGTTGGTTGTGTCTACAAAAGCAATTGATTTTATCATTTATCTAGTAATTGTAATTCCTAGCACCTAATTTAATGTCTTGTCATGAAAACTAGAATTGACCTCTTAAAAAAGTTTAAAGCTCAATTGAACCTTTTTTTACCGCGTCATACTTACAATCCATTTTCCATGAATTTAGTTAAAATAGCTTTCTAAGGACGATAAAGGTAATATTATTTATTATTAGGTGCTATGTCCTATCACAGGTCCATTACTTTTGTCACTAAACTTAGACCGCCAATGCGCTCTGTCCTCTCCCTCCTCCTTCACCTCCCAGAATTTTCTTATTTCCTTCAAGTCATCCAATATTTGAATCCTTCTTTTTTCCTAAGCTTCTCTTGACCTCAACCTTTTCTTCTAGGAAGTCATGCAGAAGACAGTTCCTCCTAAGGATATGTCTGATCCAGTTTGCTTTTTACCGAAGAATCCCATCCAAAATGGTTCTTTTCTCACCCACTCTTCTTAGGACTTCTTCATTTGTCAGACTGTCTGTCAATCCTATCTTCTCAAGTCCCCTCCAACACCATATTTCAAAGCTCTCCAAGAATTTCTTTTCCATCTTCTTAAAAGTCCAAGTTTCTGTTCCATACAGTGTGACGCTCAAAATGTAACATTTCATCAGGTTCTTTCCTAGTTCAAAACTCAACTTGCTAGTCAGTAGTAACTTCTTCTTGTTGATGGCTTCCTTGGACATGGAGATCCTTGACCTAACTTCCTTGGTGCTGTAGGCATACTTTGTCAGCAGACCTCCTATGGACTTGATATATTTTATGTTTTCCAACTCTTGATTTCCAATTTTGATTTTCAACGGCTCTTCATTTTTTGAAATCACTACCGCGTCAATTTAGAGAAAACTTAAAAAATGATTATGTAGGAAGAACAATATATGTAAGTTATTAATCATACTAAGACCATTTTAATATATTCATACATCAAATCACGTTATTTGAAACTATCACCTTTGATAAATTTTATCAATACCTATAAAATAACACAACTAATGTATTTAAATGCTATCAATATTGGCAGCAAAGAAATATGTTTGAATTTCTAGACTGTTCTACTAACCAAAATCGGGGTATTCGTGTATTCTCGTGTAGAAAGAGTGATAAGAAACTTAGGGGAAGATTTCTTCAGTATATCCATCCAGAATACGATCCCCAACCTCCCCGTCACCAGAAAATCATACTAGGTGAGCTCAACGTTTAGTCCACGTACCCACTAGTGTGGGTAAAATCAAATTAAAAAAAAGTGTTTTAAACGAAAGCATTTTAAATATCTAAGCTATTAAATAAGACAGTCATGCTTTGCGGAGCAAGTCAGACCAAGGGGACGCAAGGGGGGAATTTTGAATGTACTGACTTTGATCCTCCTCACCCTCAACCCCTAGAGATGAGAGATTAAAGATGAGGGTTAATTCGAGTAACTTGGGATGAAACTCGACTTCCTCTTCACCAAAGAATAAAGGGGAGGAACTAAAATAAATAAATCCTTCAATTCGATTAAAGAATATAGTCCAATCAATAGGCAATATCCGGATACAAACAAATATCTTCCTGTGCGATTAACCTTAACCAAATGTAAATAAGACAGCTAAATGTAGTGTTATAAATAGAGTATATTTACTCGTGGTTTATCTAATCATTACTATTTATAATGACTAAAGATTGTCAATATCTAGATATAACCACACTGTATATGTCAATTTTTATTTACTAAGCCTATGTAGGAAATAAATGGTATGGTGCACAGCAAATTCTCTTTCTCTTATCTTAGTAGAGAGACACTTACGTGAAAAAAAAAGCATATAGACTAGGCTACAATTACATTGTTGCAGAAACACTCCATTAAAGAGCATCGATGAAATAATATACATTTTTACAAAAAAAAATTGAGAAAAGAAGAGCATCTCTGTCCACCATTGAGCATAACAATCAATTTCCATTGTCAAAGCGCTAAAGAGCTCAATAAATGATATCTATCTCTCTTTCTCTCTCTCTCTCTCTCTCTCTCTCTATATATATATATATAAAAGTGTATGTATATATATATATATAAGTGTATATATATATAAGTGTATGTATGTATATATATGCTTATAGCTCAGAAACTAATAGTTTTATATAAAAAAATATTCCAATCAAAATATTTTAATTTTTGATAGTACTATAATTTTACTAAGATATGTTATTTCATATCTCAAATAGTTGGGAAATTGGAAAATTGGAAAATTGGAAAATTGGAAAATTGGAAAATTTCTGCTCATCTAAAGTACCCTTGAAGACATTTTCATGGGAAAATGAGAATTTCCATTTGGTTTGTAATGTTAGACAGTACCTGGATACAATATATAATCAAATTCGCTAAGGCAGGCTTTTAGAAAAAAAAAATTCTCTTTGCCTTTCATTAAACTACCCTTAATATTCAGATTTTATGTATACATAATTTAAAAAACCCTGGCCAAAATATGGTTTGATACCCAGTTGAGAGCTTAAAGGCCATAGAATGGTATGTTCACAGCTAATTTGACTTTGTAAGGACAGTCAATATGTGAGTACGTGTACTACTGTACATTAATGGGTGATCGATAACTCAACCAAACATTATATCACACTCACATTAAAATTCATTTAATTTTTTTCCCCCTACCAATCTTTATACCCATTCAGGGAACCCATATTTATCCAAGAAAATGGTGTAGTGATAAGGAAGATAGAAATTAGAAATAATGTACCCAATTTACCCACATTTGCGTGGAGGGAGATTTAAAACTCATATATGAAAACACAGCCTTATTACATCCAGCGTAATTCGAATCATGACCTTCCCATCGCTGGCAACTTAATCCAAATTTCACGTCTCCACTAATGGGGGCTGGTTTTAATAAAATCAATTTAGAAACTAAGAGTAACATATTATAAGAGAGTATATTTTTGTGGAATTTTATCAGAACTCACATGAATAGATTATAAAAAAATATGTTTGTAAATGAAAAGTCACCGATAGCCTTCAGAATAAAATTCCCCGACTTTTCATGATAGTGTCAGACGCGTTTGCTGCCAGTCGCCAAGATCTGACGGTGTGAATCAACCTCCGGAATGGCCTAACTGTTCGTTTGGCGTTCTCCCCCTGCTTGAAGCACCTACCCACCACTTTTTCGTCAATAGCTCAGTACTTCTCCAACCCTACCACGCACTCTGTACAATAGCACCAGGATTTAAAACGCGGAACGCTTTTTTTCACGGCAGATCACACACTGGAGATTTTTTTTATTGCCACCCACGGCGGCTGTGAGCCAGCCAGCCATCCAGCCAAGAGGTAGACAGATAGACCGACAGACGGATAGACAGATAGGCTGCCTGGAAATATCTGGCTTCATGCAAACAGGAAGGGAGGCGCACTTTCACCCAACCTTCCACTTTACCACAACCTACCTTATGCTTGGCACCACAGGATTGGCTCTAATGTTAGTGTGCCTACTCACTCCGTCTTGAAAGCTAGGCTGAGGCTTAGCTATGACCACTGTTAGTGGAACCTTTTTTATATAGGGGAATAAGTGCGAGAAAATATAAGTTTATTTAGGGATTTGCCCTACCCCCCTCCCCCCTTCAACCTCCTCCACGATAAATGTTTGAGAACTTGATGTCACTAAAAGCTATTTGAAATGGTCTGCTAAAGCAATTTTTTGAAAATGTCATGTATTTGGAATGATTCTTAATTGACTTTTTTTTAAAAGAGATTCACTTATAAATTATTTTGAGTTTTTTTGACCTGGACTATTTTTGAAAACTATATGCATCTAGAACTTAATTGGACTGGCCCTCTCCCGGAAAAAATTAAAAATTTGATGCCTCTAGAAACTAGAGTGGTGCGAATACATAAATTTTTGAAAACTGAATGTTTTTGGACGTTATTTGCTGTTTGTGGAAAGTCTTTCAGATTTATTTTAGAGAATATCAGAAGGTGAGAAATACATCTAGAAGGAGGCTAATCTATTCCAGGAGGAGTAATGACCTGCCCCTCCTAAACCCATCTTTCCAGTCTCAATGTACAAATTTGGAGTGGCCCTTACCCCAATTTTAGGAAATAAAACTCATTGAAAAGCTATTTTGAATAATCCTCCTTCCGACTTTTTTTAAAATGTTGATGCTCCTAGAAGCTCTTTGGAGTATTCCTCCTTCAGAAATTTTTTGAAATATGGATGTCTCTAGAAACTATCTTTAACATTCCTCATCCAGATTTTTTAAAATTAGGATACTTCTAGAAGATATTTAGATTGCTCCTCGCCTGAATTTTTCTCGGAAACTAGATGCCACCATAAGTTATTTTGAGGTAGTTTTCACCTCCAACATTTTTCAAACTGGATCTTCTTGAAAGCTATATAGAATAGAATAATAGTACTTAGCACCGCATCTTAATACCCCTTCGTGTTATAGGGCCTACTTTTGGGTACTAACTAGGATAATAGGCTAGGAATTAAGAAGGTTGAATATATAGGAAGTGATCCCGCATTTGCATGAAGGGAGGGTGGAAAACCATTTTGGAAAATCCTCCCCCAGTTCACCCGAGCGAGATTTGAACCTCGAACTCCCCATCCTTGGCAGTCTGGCTCAACACGAAAATGGCGCGTTAGTTAAATATATAGAGCATCCACCGTAGGAGAGGTGGTATCTGACACCTACCATAAGGGTCTTAATTACAACAAATGACTGAAAGTCACTAATGTCAACTTATTGGGAAATTATTTGCTTACTAATGCTATATCATTATCTAAAACAAATCCTCCCCTTGACGTAGTAGTCAGTGCACCTGGCTACAAGCCTAGGGGTCCCGGGCTCGATTCCTGGCTGGTACCTTTGGTGTTTTTCCCGAAATGGGATTTACCCCAATGATCACCAACGTTTGGTTAATTAGGCTTAAGCTAGGTTTAAAATTTTCTAATGGATCTTTATCCTTATACTATCACCCTCTCCTCAACACGTCAGGACATGAAAATAGCCTCCACGGAAAGGATGTACGATTAGTAAATTTGGGAGTCCCCTGGGCAACGGTACATTAGTAGGCTACTGGTTAAACTCTCCACAAAACTGAGCTACTCAACTTATTGATAGAACAAACGAAATATATTATTAAAATGATTATGCATTTTGTTCTTCAGTTGTAGCAACCAGAGATATTATAGTATATGAATTAATAAATTAAAGAGAATTATATTAATATTTTTATCTCATAACTCGTCACCAAAATGAGTATATATTTTTACTTTCTCTCTATCTTACAGGTAGAGAAAGTATGAAGATCGTCAAAAAAATCGAACTCGAGATTTTGATGAATTTTGACGTTTCATGACTTTCTGAATCCGAAAAAGTGGTTTTTGAATTTCCGTCTGTCTGTCTGTCTGTCTGTCTGTACCTCCAACTAGAGCCTAAAATATTTAACCGATTGAGCTGAAACTTGATATCTAGGGTTTTCATAGGGTTGCCCCGAGGGATTTTTGGAATTGGATATCTACCCCTAAAATTAAGGGTAGTTTACTGAAGGGAAAAAAGAGAAAAAGTCGATTTTCTCAAAATCGGCTCTAACGATTTTGATTAAATTTCATTTATGAACATTAATAAATATTCCAAACAAAATGGCTACTCTCAATATTTCGGCAAAATGGCTTTAAGGGCTCCGGTCTGATGCGTCAATTAACATTTTTTATAATAGCTCCGAAACTATTTGAGATATGAAATTACTTAGCATTACAAATATGTATATATATTTATAATACAGATATTTTATCCGAAACATATTTTTATAAAATCAATAACTTTCAATCTATACGCAATTATATGAATTTTTTTAACTTTTTGGACATTAAAGTTTAAGTATTGCGACCGTAAAAAAAAACTAACCTGAAATGTTGATGGATGTCGACGTCTCATGACCCCCCGAACCCTAAAAAATAGTCTTTGCAATGCCGTCTGTCTGTGTGTCTATAAAAACTTAAAATTAAGGGTAGTTTACTGAAGGGCGAAAAGAGAAAAATTTGGTTTTCTCAAAATCTGCTCAAACGATTTTGATTAAAATTCGTATCTAGGCGTTGATTAAGATTATAAATAAACTGGCTATTTTCATTTTCCTATGAAAATGATTTTTAGGGTACTTTACAGAAGCGTTAATTTCCGTATCTCCACAACTATTTGAGAAACTAAACAACTTATCATTGCAAAATTGTAGGACTATTAGAAATAAAAAACTTTTATTTGACATATATTTTTATAAAAGCAACAGTTTCTGAGATATTTGCAAATATATTAATACAATTTTGTGAGCTTTAGTTGTAAACATATACTACTTAAGTCTTAACGCAATAATTCTCCAATGCCATAGAGTAATTAAATATAAGTATCTAAAAAAGTATGTTATTTTTCCTTAAATCTCTTAGGAGAAATGTTTGCATAGCAATGATCTATCTCCATTTTAGACTCAATAGTCAATATTTACATTTTTTATTGGTCAAAATGTATAAATGAATAATTAAATATCAATGCGATGACTTGAAGATCTGCAACACCTTATAAAATGTTAAAATTTTAACCAGAAATCGAAATTTTAATACGAAGTGTTGACCCTTGTGGAAGACATTAAACTGTTTGAAATGCTCTTAGGTGGACAAAGATGCGCCTCTTTTCTCATTGATTCTATATCATTGTATATTATTTTATGCGTGTTCTTATGTGGAGTGGTGATGATACAATGTACATTATTCCGTTCAGAAATCTTACGAGTTTATAGAAAGAGAGAGAAAGTCTGTGCGGTGTGCCGTACCATTTATTTATAACTTAGAGAGACAGAGCCATACATAATATTAGTTTAAAATTAAACGTTTCTATTTTGTAAACAGACCATGAACACAGCCCAAAAGATGGTTTGTATGACGTCATCAATAGCCCTTATTTCGGCTGGTTGGCGATCCTGATTTCAGAAGAGCACGCAGCATTTTAGAAGCTCTCATTTGAAAAGAATTTGTGAGTGAACTACACAGGCTACTTAGACAAAAAGGCAACATCCGAACGGCTATTTTCATAAGTTCGTGTTTCAATAATGTAAAAAACAGCTAATAAATAAATATATATATATATATATAATCTTATAGATCATATGGTTTGGTGAATGGATACATTATAACCTTTCCTAGCCGTTGATGCCCTATGGTTAAAAAATAAACCCAGCTTCATTTGCCAAACGGTCTAAGGCGTCACTCTCGTATTAGACTCGCCTGCTGATGACGGCGAGACCTGGGTTCAAATCCTGGTCGGGTCTACTGAGAGGTTTTTTTTTCTAAATGTTTTCCCACTCTTTCCTTCCATGCAAATGGTGGTATATTAACTCTAGAATGCTTCCTTCCTCACCCCTACCCCAATAGATTAATTATCATTAGCTATTTGCGTATAACCTGAACATATAGCTTATACCTACGTATAATAAAGCTATGACTTATCGTCTATTAGGTCCTGGGGTTACACTTGTGGTGAGTTCCAAATTATTTGTTCCTCAAATACTTTTGTATTGCATAAAACCTTAAGGAACCTAGACCACACCGGGATCCAAACCAAAAAAATGCTTTCAAGAGGTGATTCGGTCACAATTGAAGTTACAGTGCCTTAACCTTATGTATGTATATATCTTAATATACATATATGTGAACTTTATCTTACTACCTTGCCGTAATATCTGCATATTTAAACAAGTAATATAGGTATAAGTAAGGTAGCGTTGAGAGGGAAATGTAATGACAGTAATATTGAGGAAGAGTGTAAAACCATTCAGTGAGATAAAAATCAGTACACCAGTCCCATAATAAAGCCCCAGATTCCCTGTCAACGACAAATCTGACTAAACGAGACTGACAGCCTATTCCATATGCCCACGGATACGGGTCTGAATATCACAAATATTCTGAAGTCCTAAAACACTAAATCTTCAACTTGTGGGAAATTATGGGGTAGATTGAGGAAATGTTCGCGTATTAGTATGAAGCATGTGTGGGAAAACTACAATATTAAATCAAATATGGGAAACCACCCCCATTGTAACTCAACAATAGTCGAAAATCAGCCTCAATGTCACTGTAAATCCAGTGAATTGCAGGTCTAACGCCTCAGACCACGTGGTTGACGATGCGTGCGCTCAGGACGCGTAGTTGAACTCCTTAAGTTCTAGATCACAGATATGGGCGTCGTCATGTTCAATGTTTTATAGACAACTTCCAGCTCATCACATACATAGCCTGGCATTAACATTGTGACTAGATTTCCAAAGAGGTCGTAAATCAATGAGAAGTCAGTCCCCTCTAGCCAAGTTTGCAATTCCACCCTCAGGCCTTAATACTCCCTTAAACGATACGTGGTTATGGATGCATAATAAAAAAGGGTCTTAATAATCGCCCTTCAAGGCAAACATATTTACAAAACAGTTCAAATTTTAAGATGCACATAAAGAGCTTGGATCAGTTTTACTGGTCCCAAATAATATTAATAATAACAAAGAGTTTGCAATATATCTTTAAAAAAATAAAAAAAAATTTCTCCCCTAACAATTCAAGGGCATGTAATAGTTTCAATCCAATAAAATGGTCTTGGGGAAGAATTTATTGACCAAATTAAGGGTAATGTTGGGTGTTTTAATCTAAATTCTATGTATATTGCGTTTAGAGGCGTATATTGGGCGTATTCGTTGAATGTTAGTTCTTGGTAGGGGGTATTATTGGCTACGAGGGATACGTGGGGGTGGATCACGATCAACTTTAAGAGATGAGAATCTTCTACATAGTTCCCTACCCTTAACTATAAAGAACACGCTGTCTCAAAAATGTATTTCATACTACTATAAAACTCACAAATACCATTACGTATAACATTGTTTGTATAAGGATTTATACTAGTAATGAAATAGTTAAAAATAGTCAAGACTAAAAGGTAGCATTATGTCAAATTTAACCAAAATTTTTCTCTCATGAAATTGTATTCAACGCATTTGTAATTTTATTTTTATTTTGGCTCAACTTGAAAAACAACACCAAGTATTTCAATATAGTACAAGTTCTAATACTTGGTAGTAGCATGGTCTAAAGCGTTACTCTCGCAATAGACTGGAATGCCGAAGACGGAGAGATTGAGGTTCAAATATCGGTCAAGTGTACTAAGAATGTATTTTTAACTAAATAATTCTCCTTTCTCTCCCCAATTGGAGGGACACCTACTCTGAACTCAACCTTATTCAACACATGAACATTAGTCTAATTAGTAGACTTAAGTCCTTACATATTAGGAACATAATCCGAATGGGTAGACGCAGTGCTATAAAGATATATATTTCATGAGAGACTTGATTTGTTTACTAAAAACATTTTAAATTTTGAAGATTTTGACAATAGATTTGTTTTATTTACTATACCCGGTACCCCTAACTAAACCACAATCGCCTCCATGCTAGATTTCACAAAAGTAGACTACATAGCTTATTTTTGGCCTGTTACTAAAATCGCTTCACTGGATTTAAATTTAAAATATGTATTATACTTAAACACAACACCTATTTTTTTAGTCACTTAGTAGCATTAAAACACATCCTTTGTCAACAATTTGATGTCTAGTGGAAATTGAAAGACCTTGCCAAAATATTAAATTTATCACATCAATAAACTCCTATATACTATACTATCTAATCGGTAAATTTTCACTTGCAATTATTTACCAGCTGACAGTCAAATATTCCCGATAGATAAGTTGCTATTAGATTCAAAATGCATTCAAGAATGCACCCATTACTTGCTTTACATGCCATAACCTTATTAACAATTACAAATTTTCCTTAACTTGACCTACTTAAAGGTTCTTAATTTTATGATTATAGTTATTTTGTTTATTAGTTTGGTTACAAATAAATGTTATGTACTGTACTATTAATTTTGAGAGGAAATATATTTACGTATCCATAATTACTTGCAATGAATAGTCGCTTATAATTGATTCGTTAAGTCTATTTAGTATATATATGTAAGAATATTGAAAAATGTCTCACATAAATTTAGAATAAATTATTATATTATTCTTCTGATTATAACATACTATGTCCTGGAATAAATTAGACCACTCTCATATGAAATTTCATAAAATAATGAGCAAATTGTAGATTATTTAAGTTATTCTAATTATTGTATCATTCCTCTAAGCATTGAAATTCATATTCAGATTTATATAGATGATACAGTTCACGTTCTTTTTCTAGGATAGAAATGTCTTGAGTGGGAAAGTTGTTTTGGCGATATTTTTAAAAAATTAGAAAATGTGGATACTATTAAAGATAGAAAATAATTATTTGCATTATCCTAAGAAATAGACCTATTATACTACTGTTGGTTTTTATGTGCGTGAAAGTATGTTTTCAAGCTACTGTTTATCTAAGATATATAATAATATGTAATTATAAAAGCTTTGGTAATATACTTTTGATACATTGTGATCAATATAATCTTCATGTTACATTTTATTTAAATAAAGGGATAAAAGTATTGTAAATTTAAATATTATGAGTTAGTCAAAAACAAATTTTCTATATTTTGATGAATTCATGGACACTTCAAAATTATAAGTAGGCTCTACCATAAATAAAAATGTAAAGCTGTTGTTTTACAAACATATTTGTAGAGCCCAAACAAAAATAATATTTTAAAATTAATCCGCAATATTCCAAATAGTCCCAAATAATTAATATTACATTGATTACTGTAACCCTTAAAACAAAAGCGTACACCAACATAAGTTACATAAAAGATCCCCATGCGATTTTCTTTAAATAGCAGGAGAAGGCTCTTTAGTATTTTCTAAAGAGGGAAAGAAAATGTGAAAACAAGGTCGAAACAAAAAAATGCAAGCAAAAATGGAAGATAAAATTCAATAAATAATGTAATCAAGGCTTAGTGAATGTATTAAGTAAGTATGCAAGCAAAAATACATATAATGAATAAATAAATGAAGCAAACAAGGATGCAATTTTAATAAATTAATTAATGTATAGAAGGTAGAAATGTTTGTGCAAATGACAATAATGTAGCTCAGTGATGAAAAAACAAGAAAGCGACCAGGAATGTAATCCAGGAATCTATAAAGCAAGTAAAATTGCTTCCAAAATTATGTTCGTAAAAAGGTGCAAATAATTATGCAATAAGGCTTCAAATAAGATGCGATCAAAAATTCAAGAGATGAAACAATCAAATTTGGATTTGAGTATTCAAAGAAGGATTCAACTGACTAGTACAATCAAGGAGGAAAACACACAAGAATGGAAACGTGAATATCGTGAGAAATAGATCTGAATAAAATATTTAAGATTATAGTTACGCGTAATGAAGCAAGCATATCATATATATATTAAGCAATGAGGTGACAATCAATCGTGACCCGCTTCGCTAGCTGAATGGTCTAGAGTCGCTCTTGCAGTAGACTAGACTACTGATGAAGGGAAGATCGGGGTTCGAATCTTCGTCATGTAAGCTGAGGGTGGTTTATACAAAATCGTTCTGCACGCAAATAAGGGTACCTTTCCTACACATATAGCCTTCCTCATCCCTACATTCATTAGCCTAATTATTACATAAGCGTATAAACAAACTAATAGTAATACACGGGGCTAAGCAAAATAATTAATCTTGCAACTAAATAGGCTTTCATACAAAGATCTGGCTGTACCAACGATGCATGACGTGCATTTGCAAGGGGCAGAAAGTCATAGGGAGCGGTAAAAAATGTATGAAATAGAAAAATAGAATGAAATTAATTTATTAGATAAACACGTTTTCCCTTATTCCCTACTTGTCAAATACTTTCCCCAAATACCCTAAAACAACATAATATTTAACACTTGGTAAGTCATACTTCCATACTTACGAGTTGGAAACACGGGTCATAGCTGATGAGTTTAAAATGTTCAGGTGTTCCTGAGTATGAATCACAGAAAGTTGGTTTTACGCATTGTTATAGACAACAGTGGTAAGTGTTTTAATTTCTTTTTTTACGGAAATTAAGGGCCCCAGTGATTATAAGAAGATCCATTTTATGGTTTAACCTTAAAATATATTACCGATGAAAGAAACTGGCTATCAGACAAAGAGTGCCTCAAACGGAAATTGGTATAAAACATGACCAGATATTGCATAAATATATAAAAACTAAAAACGTATTGTGTGTCTTATGATTGTTCTTTCATTAATTTATGAATTATTATTAATGATTCTATTTAAAATTAATGGTTACTGTTCATACATGATGAAGCTTACATATAATTATCACAATAACTTTAAAAAATTTAAGTCTTAGTTGAAGGATGAAGTGGGTTAGCAAGGTATGATATGGCACGGGGTGAAAAATTCTTAGGTATGGTCCTTATAAAGATAGTGACAAGACTGCAATTATATATCTGACCAACAATGCGAGCAAATATGCGAGGCATGATGACATCAAGTAAATCAGAAAGCCAATAAGGAAACCAAGAAATAAAGATTAAAGCAAGGAAACAAACATGTAAGGAAAGAAGCCAGTAAGCAATGAAAATCTACTACTAGTTTAGTGGTGTAAGGGAATACCCAAGAGATTTACAGGCACGTAGTCTCTTCGATGGTTCTCACAAGAATTACAGCTGTGGCAGTGACGCAATAACTGTGCAAGGAAGGTTCTTCCCCCAATCCCCTTCCTCTTCACGCCAGGACCATCTTCTATAAAATATGTAACGGTATCTGCAGATTCTATAAGCTATAAACATAAATAATAAAACTCCCACTTTTGTCTCTTTCTTTCATACGTGATGAAATCAATGGTTCAGAAAGGAAGGATGAGTCATATCCGAACTTTTTCCAAAACCACAATCACTAACATATCAATGCGATTAGTCAAAATTAAGACACAGTCCAATATTTTGTCCATCTATAGGGGTTTGAAACTAAAATTTGGGTAAAAATATTACTTATTTTTTCAAAGTCTCTCATTATTTGCAACATATTTTGTAATTTAAATAAGGACTCTCCATACGTTAACCTGTTATTTGCAAATACTTGGCTCTGCAACGTTAACAAATTAACTTACTTAATAATATCATGTTTTAATTGCGTCAAATTGATTGACTCTGACGTGGAAAACCCCTGATTGGTGTATCAAGCGTAGTCTATATAATTAAAGTCATTTCATATTCTCTACAGACAATGTCGTGGCTTTTCCTTAAAATTCTCTTCCCCTGATCCTGTGCTTGTTCTCCTGATACTAAATATGTTTGTGTTAGTTGTGAATATTCAAAATAATAAACAGCTAACCACACATCACATAGAGTAATAACTTTAGTCTGGCCAATATTTAGAAATGAATACATTTCTAAAATTAAATTTAAATTGTAAATATGTATCGAACGAAACACGCTGATAAAGTTATTGTTGTAGAGTGTAAATAATAATAATTAGAATGTGCCATCTGAATTATCTTAGTGAATGTGCCTGTGAGCTCAGTCTGTATTAAATACAGTCCTTCCACATCACAGTCCTAAGTTCATACATTACATACATTTTCAGAATATACATATATATATATATATATTAAATTTTAGCTCAGAGCTGATATTGGAACGATAATAGGTAGATTAACTCATTGGCTAGATTTGATTTTACTTGTTAAGTCTCAGACGCTAGTAACCTATGTAAATAATTGAACTTTAGTTTTTCAACGTAAATCGTAAAGAAGGCGGAAGAAGTTATTAAGGTGTTTAATAAAAAACAATATTTTTAATTAAGAAAATATCGATTTCTTATTGGAAATTTAACTTGAACTTAACCACACCAGGCAGCAAGTAGAGTGCCACATTCGCAAATCCTTACCACTATATACCAAGCTTGTACAAGTGTTGAGATACTCATATTGACTTCCAGTGAGATTTATCGAAACTTTATGTAAAATCAAGGAAAATAAACCCATTAATCTAATTGAAACTGGCATAATTTTATGTTATCTCAAGTGAAATGTGAGTTCTATAATCATTGGGACTGGTGTGTATAAATACGGTAGTTTGGAAATTAGTGCATGATAAGAAATTATTTGGTCTTTTAGTTAACAATAAGTATATTTTAGCATTTAGGTTACTTAAATGTGAAAAATCCAAAATTTGGTGAAAAAATAGACAAGTCAACACTACACTTAGGCCCTTCTTAAGGCTGCCCTTCATAAAAATAGTAATTTATTAAGAATTGATTGTTTATTTACAAGTTATTCATATCGTTAGATTTATTTGCTCAAGTTGAGTCTAGATTTGTTTTACTAAGTTGTCGCATTTTCTGAGAAATTCAACAATTTGGACGTAATTAGTTATCGCAGCATGTGCTTAAATTTAGGGTTTCAAAGCACTCTAAAATCAAAATTGCTAGGTTAATTAAATGCAGCTTCATCAAGTACTCATAAATATATCAACATAGGCCCACACATTAATAAAAACTTTCTTTTTACGACAATGAATGTAACATTCATTGGACTGCAGAGTTAGAGAATTCTTGAGGAATAGCATTACTAATATTTCTATAGATTTTCTTGCACTTTATCATAGTTCTTTATGATTCCATTCCAAGGTTTTGGATGGATATGAATTATAAGTGACTCAAACCCTCTAAGAAAAGAAAATTAAATTTAAAATTTTGATGATAAGGAACTTAGCCAACCTTCAGCAGGCATTGTGTTGGGAAAAAAACCTTTAAAAAATAATTCCACCTTAGCTTAATTGTCCTCAATCAGTCAGGAGGTCCAACGATATATCTGATCTTCCGGTTAGATGTTTATCATATAATATTTGGTTATAGCTGCTTGTAAATTGTGTGCTGACAAAACAACGGTTAGAAATAAACCACCATTAATATACCATATTATATCTGTATATATATATATATATATATATACGTGTGTGTGTGTAGTGTGTGTGTGCGCGCGCGTGCGTTTTTCCCGTTTGCCTTCGTCGTCGAAACACAGAATTCTTTTTTTTCCACAGTATCCACTGTAGACATCCATTAAGTTAAACTGTCCGTTTCTTTACTTAACCCCTCTTGGTTTGTAGGGAATCAAATGGGTTCCGTAAAGTCCCCCACTGCCCCCAGAGATCTTAAGTTGTCGGGAAGAGGGGACAAGCAATGCTGTCAAATACTAGCCCTTCACGCGTTGATACCCTTTTGATTTCCTGTCTTACAAGACGTTTATTTGAAACTCGATGCATCGAGAGGATAAAGGCTCATCCTCACCAGAAGTACTATGCATGGGCACGTTGTTTTATTTGTATATTAGTCTAACATTGGATTGCATCATGTCCTTTATAACATCATAACCAGATATTAAATTAAAATAATAATTGCTGGGTAAAATGTTCTAGCTCTAGAAAGAATTTACGTACAGGACATGGCTATGATTTTAAAGTCAGTTCAAAATTGACTGTCAACTCAAAAACAAAATTGCATTTTGTTTGTAGTGGGTAACTATATATTCGTTTACACATATGTTTATTGTACTGCAACCTACGTTATCCACATACCTACACTAATAGGTTAGGGATTATACGTAGAATTTGGAGGAGAGTTTGCGAGGAAGAAGAGTGGGAGACAATTTTGAAAAAAAAAAAAATGCCTCAGTATTAACTATACCGCGCCAATATATAAACCATGTCTTTCCGTCGCTAGCAAACCTGACCAGACAAGATTGACGTTTAGTCCGCATACCCACAGGTGCGGGTGTAATGTGTATAATCGTAAACATATATTTCCCCTTTACTTTCAAAATAGCTTTTCAAATTTTACTAAACTTTGTAAGCATGTTTCTATCTCCATACATTTATACTTTTTACTTACTTACTTTATGACACTAGGAACTCGAAAGTTAATTGCCGTGCTTACAAAAGTACGCCACCTATCCCTCTCTTGAGCTAGCTCTATCTCCACTTTTCAGGTCCATTCTAATCTTATCCTCCCATCTGCGTCTAGGTCTTCCCAATGGTATCTTATCATTGCTTGGGTTTGCCAGTAAATACCCTAAACACTTTTCTAGAATCTCCCATTCACACAGCATGTCCTGCACACCGTAAACTACAAAACTTGACTATCCTTACAATGTCTTGTGATGAGTACATGGTATGTAACTAATCATTATGTAACCTCTTCCACTCCCAAGTATCCTCATTCCTTTTTGGACCAAATGGTTTCCTAAGCACCTTGTTTTCGAAAATTCCAAATTCCAAATTCCAAGTTCAAATTTGTTTTTGTCATGAAAGGTAATATACCACGTTTTACACCCATAGAGAACAACCGGTAAAATTATTGTTTTGTATATTCTGAGTTTTACATTCCTTGACCCAGGCGAGTTGTCAACAATTTAGTGACTTGTAGCATACATTTCCCCATTTTCCCCGACTGTATTATTGGTATAAATTATGTCCTCCTTTATTTCATATTTGCTGTTGAGCTCTTGAATAAATCTTCATCACTGGTCGCATGATCAAACGCGTTATTTGCGTGTTGGACTGTATTGTCGATTAGAATCATGGTCGTGTGTATTGAGGCTGTTGCTTCCTAAATAGTTTATTACTCTTCCCATACACGATCGCGGCTACACTTCCATCAAAATTCTACCTTCCTCACTCCTATTCAACTCGCACAATTAATGTATGCGTATAACACGAAAGGTACAAGGATATAGTGGAAAATATCTCTCGAATATCTTGAATTTTTTTCAGGCACTTTAGTGATTGTTTATTTTGTCCATACAACCAAAAAGATTTTCTCTTTAAAAAAAAATGGCTATAACCAAACCCGGTTGTATTCAAGTGTGATAAGAATGCTATTATTTTTTTAAATAGTTCTCCATGAATACGCGTTATTAGTTTATAGGCAATAAGTCAACTTCATATTAAATTTGCTTCGTTTGATAAAAATACACATATCTTTATATATACCTAATTATATTAACGATGAAATAAAGGTAAAATAAATATTGAAAAACTTATATTTTAAAGTGCTATAAATGGTTAGGAGTTAGTCATTTGAGATAGAAAAGTGTTCCCAAATATTATCATATTCTAAATTTGTTAGTGCAGTTATTAATCGTTGCTAAAATTATAATAGTTATAAATCTAATCAATTTATATTATTTTGATATAAATAACATGTAATGTTAATAAATATTGAAAATATCCCTATATATGTGATACAGCTCTTTAATTCCTATAAACTACTTTTATTTATTTTAGGTGTGATGAAAGAGAAAGCTTTGTATTCTAGTTTTTATGGTAGTTTTTTGTTACAAAAATAAATATAATCTTACCACAGGAAATATATTTAGTTTTAATTTTCCACACATATTTATATCAAACTTTATTGAATATGTCTCATGAATCAATATTATGTAATTTGGCGAGAAACTTTTTAAATGAACTTAAAAAAATATTCCCTAATTTCAGAATTCCCATGGCAAATAACAAAGATCTATTGAGATAACTGTATTTAGAAAAATAAATTAAAACTATTCATTGAAGAAATGTTTTATTTATTGTGTTAAAAAGAAAAAAAGGTTTTTAAAACAACAAAAATAGTGCTTTAATTTTGAGTTCCCTTTCCTCCAACATTAAAAATTACCGACTGTGTCAGAAATATTAAAATCTTGGTGATAAAATTATAAGCACACCATTGTTTAGTTGGTGAATTCAAAGCTAGTTTGTGAAGTGGGTTGTATCTTATCTTGACGTGCCAAAGCACTCTAAGCACTACCACACTTAGACGCCAATGTACGAAATAGAAAGAGAGGGAAGAAAAGTAGCAGTTCCCCGGCAAAGAATCATGTTTATCTGCTGTGAACTCCTCTTATGCTTACGAGTGTGCACACTCACTCTACAATTTGTGTCTGGACATTATTGACTTGTATTTTTTAAATTTCCTTTCTCTTGTTATCTATTCTAGATAGACATTCTCACACGAATTTTTTAATCTAAATCCTGGCAGAAAGATTTTTACAGGCCATTTTCGTGAGTAAACAAAAATAGCTTGAGTTTTATATTTAAAAAAATATATCCCAAGAAAATAATTTTATGACAGCATATGACTATTTTCAGAATTATTTAAGAGTATGTGTTTTTCATTTAAACGTTATACCCATAAAACTCAACGATTAAAATGTAAATGCACTAATAAGGGATGTCCTCTCTTGACTTCCCGTAAAGCAAGACGCATAAATGATAATTTTAGAGATAATCTACCTGCATTTGCATGGAAATAGAATAGGAAAACATTTAAGGAAAACCACCCTCAGTAAATCCGACCATGATTCCAACCCCAATCATTAGTAGGCCAGTCTAACACGAGAGTGAGGCCTTCTTAGATATTTCGGCTACTGAAGAGGGTGATATATTAAACTCCGCAACCAAAGGTACGGGATTTAGAATCGTATGAGCGAGTGTGTTGTTTTAATCTTCCTGCTATGTCCCAGAAGGCCATGAGTTCTGCAACATCACCGATCTTGGCACGCTTTCAGAACGCACCTGTAAAATGTGAACCGAGGAGTAGAAGAGAAATACCTTGAATGTCTGATTTATCTGTTTATTGGGCGTGCCATGTTGTCGTTTTTTGTGTTTTTTTTTCTCTACCTACTACACGGTGTAACCTTGTAGCCACCGATGTAGGTCACTACATGACCATGAGAGGAGCAGGTTAGATGGGATGGCTTAAGCAATCGCGATACAGACCTTTTTGCGTTCTCTGTTGCGCTGTGACAACATGGAAGATGACGCCACCTTACAATTCACCACACCAGCGGCGTCCAAAATCAATTTCATTTAAAAAAAATCTTGTCCAACAAATTTGATCGGTTGGTATCACATCCGTCTACTGAGCTAAGTGTCCCGGGTTCGATTTCTGACATGACTGAAATATTTATCAATGATTAAATGTGTGGATACCCCTTTCACATTGATGAACTAACGGCAAGGGGCTGGAGGCTGTGTCTGTGTCTGTTTTAGATTTAATTTAGTTTATAAATATTGTACTGATATAATGAGTTGGATCTTAAAGTTAAACTTAAATACCAAAAAAAAATCTCTTTTAACCTTACTAACTGCTGACGTAATATCCTGATAACCAATAAGCTAAAAACATATTTACAGAGCTAACCTCACGACCAGTAGTGACAACACTGGTTTGAATATGTGACACCACCGGTTTATATATGTTGATTAAGTCTACTTGGCATCTATGTGTCGTGGGATTAGTATCGCATATATTATTTTAGATCAGGTTCAGGTGCCAGCTATTGAGGTTTGCTTTCCTAACACTTTAAATAACTCTTAAATTCAAATACACTTGGATTAGATTTTCTTAAGGTAGTACAAGCATGCTTTGCTCTGTTTTTAACTATTTATTTTTGTGGGATGATAAACGATTAACAAATTTTGTTCTAAAAAACATTGTTAGGAACCTTCCTTAACAATTTAATTAAAAAAAAAATTGACTTCTTGTTTTGTTGTTAAACTCGCAATAGACTGGACTGCTGATTATGGGGAGATTGGGGTTTGACTCCCACTCGAGGGTGATTATTTCTAGATTGGTTTCAACTCTATATCCACTTGAACGCGTTTATACTTCCTTTAAATTCAATCTTCCTCATCCATAGCACATTAGCTTAATTAGTTCATATACGTGGGCCTCTAACCTGAATGGGCAGTAAGACATAGTAAAAATATAACTTTGACTATTTTTTCCAAACCAAAACCTAAAAGCATGGTAGTGCTTTTTATTAATCAATGAAAATTTTAAGACAAATTTTAAACCAAGAGAATATTTTTTTATTAATCATTAAAAATCCACTTGTACACGCGTAAGTATTTTATTGCTGAAAAATATTGCTTTCTTTTTTTTAATGAAAGAAAATCTAGATACAAAATATAAACTTTAATATATTTTCTAGTGTTTAATTGCAGTTTTCTTAAAAACTCCGTAATATTTAAACCAATTTTATAAAGGAAAGTTATAATAAGGATACGATTATATACCCCCTCAACTATTAGGAGCCTCCTTTGGTGGAAGCATGGCCTAAGGCGTCACTCTCGCAATAGGATGGACTGCCGATCACGGGAAGATCTCACTCAAGTGTACTGAAGGTGGTTTTAACTAAATATTTTACCACTCTCTCTCCTCACA
Organism: Timema bartmani; assembly: GCA_902151455.1. Lineage (NCBI taxonomy): Eukaryota > Metazoa > Arthropoda > Insecta > Phasmatodea > Timematidae > Timema > Timema bartmani. Next base: position 49,965 of record CABFWB010000288.1, read on the forward strand.
TATGGGGTACACTTCCTCTAAATCCAACCTTACTCATCTTTTAGCCACAGGCGTAATTAGTACATAGGCGTATAACGTGAATGAGTAGTAAGACGCGGTGCTAGAAAAACCTATTAGGTTCACTAGTGTTAGTGTCTATGTCATTGTTAGTAAATCAGGGTTCCAAATGAGTTTGTTGTACCATAGTCAACTAATGTCAATGAATAGTTTATTTAGGGGGATTGAGTTCTTTTTTTTTAATATTGGTATACAGATTGCCAAAATAAGGGCTTTAGCTTTCTTACCTTTGTATATACATTTATCGTCGGACACACGGTCTAAAGGTCAGATTCATCCACTCTATTTCTCCAGTTACGAGTAGATGGGGGCTTTAATCACGTCCGATTGTACTGAATTGGTTCTTCTTAAACAAAGCTCCCTTATCCTTTCATGCAAATGCGGGTACACTTCCCCGCATCTTACTACCTGCTGAGGCTGTACGCATTTATGGCAATTACTTTAATGGGGTGGAGATGAAGTAGGAAGCATTTTAGAGGTAATCATTTGGGTGGAAGGAGTTTGAGAAACTATTTAGGAAAGTCCAGTCTAATTAGGCCCGACCGGGATTCTATCCCAGATCTCCCCGTCATCAGCACGCAAGTCTTGCACGAGAGTGATGAATTTAGACCATTCGGCCACTATAGCTGGTGAAAATGGATAGAGATGGAATGGGTAGTAATACGTAATAGTAGATGGATAACTAATTAAATACATATAGCTTTTATCTTTATTTGAACCACATTGAATTAGTGTGATTTATTAGTCCTTGATCATACTCCTTTTCGGGAAAAAAATGTACATGCTAAATCTCTAGAAATTTAGAATCATAAAAAATACACTTCATGCATTAATATTATACTAATCGTTATGTTTTTTGTTAATAGTGATATTCATATTAATCTTTATGGTCTTTGTTACATATATATAACTATATATATATGTATACCTACTAATCTTTATGCTCTTTATTAACATATATATATATATCACTGTTAATAAAAAGCATATAGATTGGTAAATTTAATATCAATAAGTATATTTTTATGATTCTAAATTTCTAAGGATTTAGCATGTAATTATTATATATATGCTCTTAACACTTGATGTGAATAGTGTTAGCATTGGCTCAATATGAATGTCACTTGAATGCGTTTAAGTAGGCCCTACCTATTATTATTATTTATCTATAATATAATTGAGCCATTTATTGGAATTTTAGGGTGTTGGAAAACAAAGTAATTAAGAAAATATTTGGTCTAAAAAGGGATGAAGGTAATGGAGTGTGTTGGAGGTAAAATAATGATGAGTTACATATCCTATATTCATCACCAAACCTTGTTAGGTTACTCTTATCTCACAGGTTAAGGTGGGTAGGACATACAGCGCGAGTGGGAAAATCTAGAAACGTGCTCATGGTATTGACTATCAAGCCCAATGGGAAATTACCATTGGAATACCCAGACACAGATGGGAGAGTAGTGTTATAATAAACCTGAAAGAGAAGGGTATAATGAGGTGGACTGTATATAACTCGCTCAAGATAGGAATAGTGTGTAATGAGGTGGACTGTATATAACTAGCTCAAGATAGGGATAGGGTGTAATAAGGTGGGCTGTATATAACTAGCTCAAGATAGGGATAGGGTGTAATGAGGTGGGCTGTATATAACTAGCTCAAGATAGGAAATAGTGTGTAATGAGGTGGACTGTATATAACTAGCTCAAGATAGGGATAGGGTGTAATGAGGTGGACTGGATGGAACTAGGGATAGGTTGGTGTGACAATGCACTTTCGAGTTCCTAATACCATAGAATAATAATAATAATAATAATAATAATAATAATAATAATAATAATACTTAGATCCGCATCTTACTACCCGTTTGAGTTATACGCTAAAGTACTAATTACGCTAATGGGTTAAGAATGGGTAAGGTTGAATATAGAGGAAGTGAGCTGGCATTTGCGTGGAGAGAGAGTGGAAAAATATTTAGGAAAAACCACCCCCAGTTCACCCAAGGGAGATTCGAGCCTTGATCTCTCCGTCCCCGGGAGTCTAGCTCAACACGAAACTAGCGCGTTAGCTAACTACGCCCCCGATGCAGGTTAGTGCTATAGAGTAAGTAAATTTACATAGGCTTATTATGTTAACATAGATCTAGGACAAACAAAGTAGCCCGACATAGTCTGATAGTCTACAATTCATGAAAATAAAAACAAAATGATTTCCTAGAAAATCAACTTCACCATTTACCTATGATCTAACAACGCCTCCTTATAAGGGCATGAACAATGAACATGATCTGCGTACCCTAGATAGGCTATTTGATGATATACCATCCATCTTAAACAACCCAGCCAGATATGTGGACCAAGAATTTGAATATATCAGTCTTTGAAGTAGGCACAGTTTAGAGTTAGAGCAGGTTCCTCTTGATCTAGACTTGACAAGGACGTAGACAGCTAGTTTTTTTTACAGGTGGAACACTAGAAAATAGAGCTGCACTTTTATACAGTAAAGGCTTTTATCTGTATATAAAGCCCTCCTTAGGAGGGTCCAGACACCCCGACTAGTCCCCGTCCCCCTTTTCAACACCCTTGAGACTCGGCCTCCCATAATACAGCTATAGGTGCACCCAGGGAAGAGGAGGGCTTCAGAAACTTACACGTATCCCCTTTAATTAACACCCACCCACCCCATTCCTAAAACCTAAAAATTTTTTGAAATAAATGGTACTATACAAAAGTACAAATTTTCTCTTATAGTGAGTTATTATAATTATTAGCACCGCGTCTTACTACCCGTTCGGGTTACACGCACTTACGCTAATGTGTAAGGGTAGGGTGATTGTGAGATGAAATGGAGGACCTACAGTTTAACGTGGAATCCGAACCACGGTTGATGCCTGGCATTCCTCACATTCACAAGTTGTGATGAATACATGTCTTGTCAGAGGTGAAGGAAGGGTTCGGCAATCAGATAAATCTGTGCCGGGACCGAGGATTGAATCCCGGACCCTCAGCACAGAAGTCTGACATCTTACCCCTAGACCACCAGGTCACCTTATAGTGAATTATAATTTGAAACTAGGTTTCCAAAAATAAATTTTCAGTAAACTGCCCTTAAGTAAGTTTTCCTCCGTATAGCAATCATACCATCGTGTTAACCACATTAAACACTATTCATATAGAATGTTTAAAAAAATCAAACCATATTTGTATTCATTTAAAATTTACAACAATTGGTTATTTTCAAACTTCTCTGAGTTTGGTAAAAATATAAATATATTTTTATGTATTATAAAAAGCATTCAAGATTATAATTTTGGACTATTTGAATACAATATTAATCATTGGTTTCCAAAGTGTTAGAAAAGAAGATGTTTAGTTATTGGCGAAAAAAAAAATAGCATAATACTTTGCTATATGATTCTCAAATTTAGCACGGTAGTATTAAAGGCGTAATGTCATATAATAAAAGTGTAAACCACATTAGGTAATATTAAAGGTGCATACAGCTTAGGCCAACAAATTGACAAAATACAAAACCAATGTTGGTGAAATCTCCCAAATTTAGTTTGTGTTACTTAACGTGAACTTACTGAAACAGACTTACAAATTAACAGCTCTATAACAGACACAACACCCAGTCCTACTACTGTTAATTTATCACCATGAAAGGGGAAGGCTTAAGCTCACCTTTGATAAGTTATTTGGTCATGCCAGGAATTGAACTTGGGATACTGAGCTCAGTCAACATACACGCTACAAAATGAAATAGTCTTTTAGACCAAAAATTGGAAATTAGGTGACTGCTTGTTCTGGAAGTTCTGATTAGAATCCAGAAAACAATTGACTGCCAGTTCACAGCGAACTTGGTTACTCGATTTTATTAAAGTTTTATTTCCTTTAGTTATTGTTTGGCCTCCTCATCTTGCGAACTTAAAATATCAAGTTAAGGGTGCTTTTTTTTTACCACCACAATTTACTACTCGTTCGGGCTTATACGCCTATTTACTATTTACGCCAGTGAGTTAGGGACGAACAAGGTTAAATCTAGAGGATTTGTATCTGTACTTACATGGAGGGTGAGTGAAAAACCATTTTAGAAAAATCACCCTCTGTACATTCAATCGGGATTTGAACCCTAATCTCCTCGTCATAGGCAATCTATTATATTGCGAGCATGGTGCGAGGCTCACTATAAATTTAAAAATTCCAAGTTTACTCCCCGGATGATTCGTAAATGAATTCATGACTACTCTGAGATAGTCAAATATTCAAAATGCCACTAAGATAATTATGTAGTTTAATGTTTAGTGGAATTTCTTTCTTATTCTCTTAGGGATAAGTAAGGTAAGGTTTAGAGGTAATGCACTAGCATTTTGGGGGATGGAAAGCGGAAACACTTCAAGAAAAAAAAAATCTTCAGGACCCCTGTCCAGGATTCTAAAACCGACCTCTCTGTAGCCAGAAAACTATATTAGACTAGCGTGACATCTAGTCCGCGTGTCTATCGATGCAGAATATTCTTTCTTAATTATTTTTGAGAGCAATAAATGGTTTAATTTAATCCTATGTTTAGAAATTTATGTTTAGCACAGCTTAATTTAAAAATAAAATATCAATATGAGATTATTTGTTTGAATGGAAATATCAGTAATAGAATGACATTTCTTTTCGAATATTAGAAATACGTATTAGCATTGATAGTAAATTAGAAGTATCAGCACTAAAATATTATAAGAGGAATGATCGATAGCTCATCATTGAGAAGCAATACTGTAATTCACTTTAAACAGATTATTTCTGGGGACGAAAACGTATCCATTACGCGCTTCAAAAAAACAAACAAAATATTTTCATCTAATTGCAAGAGTCACGTGTCGTCAACAAAAAATATATTAAAATAACAAGACTAAGAATTGCCACCACATAATAAATATGCAAATATTATTCAATTGTGCCGTGGTAGCACGCGTCCATTTTTTTTTCTTTCTCTTTCTCCTCCGATTCTACGGTCAAGGTCAGGTCTTCTGAGGGTGAATACAATCCACTTGTTTTTCTAAACATAAATTAACTCTGCAAGACTGAAAAGTGTTTGTCTGTTCTGTAGGCTCTTAGCGTGGTCCACACACTGTTCTACTAACACCACCACAACTACTAGGCTAACTGCTACCGCCTCTACAAGTGTTTGGATTCTTATTCAAAACAGTTTCATGTAATATTCATGCCGGGAGCACCTCCCTCCCTCCCCTCTTCTCCCCACCAAGAGGGATGAGGCCCGAGTACCACGTGCTGTACCTTCCATGTGTTGCTAGCCTAGCGTGATCAGCTGATCGGGGCTGGGGCAAGGGGGCAGACCAGGACTCATTTCACATTCCATGCGTCCCCAAACCTGTCTTCTCCCCCCCTCCTCCCCATATCCTTCCAACCCCTCCCAGTAACTCCTCTTTTCCTTCCCCTAACCTGAATCACTCCAAGCATTGCCGTCGAATGGTTATAAATCCAAGAACGCGCTGGCCCATCCAATAAATACTCGCGCAGTACTTAAATTGGGTACTTGCCAGGGAAGTTACTGTTTCTCATCGACGAATATTTGCTTATACACAATCGCGGCAACTAGAGATTTTTTATTTATTAATTATGACTAAATTTGTTCTAAGGCCTTTATAATAAATGTCTAAGGCCTAACGATTGTTCTAGTCATTGAAAAAGGAAAGAGTAAACGGATTTTAGGTTTCTGTGCATCAAGCCTGCTGATACCTTACTTACTGTATGCTGCAGGTGTAGCAATTTTTATTTTATAAAAGGTCTCACGATCATCCTTCGTTTCTCCACTCTACTGTTGCTTTTTTATTTTACATACATCTTGTATTTATTCATTAAATTCAATATTTCCTCCAATAATTATGTCCCTGCCTTATAGAAAATACACAAAATAAATAAAATGTACACTCTGTTTAACCTGAAAGGTAGCAGTCTTACTTTGATGGATTGCACTATGGTCCTACCTTATTAGCTGTACGTATCATAGTGGAATAATGCAAGGTAGGCTGGCTTTTCGTGATAATGTGGTTTTCTTACGCGATCGACCGAAAATTGCTGCGAGATTGACCTGTTGTCGACCCATGTTGTGTGGCATTAGGAACTCGGAAGTTAATTGCCGCACTTACAAAATTCCACGACCTATGACCTATCCATATCTTGAGCTAGTTCTATCCAGTCCACCTCATTACACCCTATCTCTTTCAGGTTAATTCTAACGTTTTCCTCCCATCTGCGTCCAGGCCTTCTCACTAGTCTCCTCCCATTGAGTTGGCCAGCCAATAACCTAAACATGGTTTTAGACTTTCCCATTCACGCTGCATGTCCTGAATACCCATACAATAACAAGAAAAATATAGTAAAGTGTTATCATAGATGACTGCAAACAAATATGTTTGTATTTATATAAAAGGTACTCAATTTGTTGGAAATTCAAGATATAGTTTGTATTATCGATGTCGAGGAGGTCGGTGTTTAAATCTCGGTTGGGTGTACTGAGGTTTTCTTCCAACTCCTTCCCCCACTATACCTCCACAAAAATAAGGTTGCATTTCCTTTAGAACAATGCATTCCTCATTTTTACTCCACTAGCGTAATTAAAATGTGTGCAGTGTAGAAAGAAACGCAAGGAAAAAGGAAGGCAGGTTGTAATTATATACTCAAAAATGTGTATTTTCTTTTGGTTTTCAATCAGTGAAAATATTGAGCATCATATAATATCACCAATAGACTGGCCTACTGGTTATCATTTCTGGCTACTAAAACAGAGGTCTCATTTTCGATTCCCGGCGGTACCGTTGGTATTTTTCCCGCAGGTGAATTGTTCTAATGGCTGGTTTAAGACTTATACTGGCACCACATAATCGTCATATACTATCTCATCGGGGCGAAGTAACCGCACCTACATAATGGCACAACCTCCGAAGACTGTTACGTATCAGCCACTGCCAGTAGAAAACCAGGAATGTCAAGCCGACAAACCTTGATGACACACGCTAAAAAATACTTTTTAAATTTACATTACAGTGGTTTAAATTTATTCAAAACTGTTGGATAAAAAAATATTCTTATGTAATAAATAGCGGTTTTCTCCTTGATAACAAATAAATTAATAGTTATGTTCTATGTACCACCATTTGACCATGTGACGTCATTCTATCATCATAAACTTACCCCTAATAAGATGTATGTAATGATGGTCTGATATATAAGCTATTGGGCAGCTACGATAGTAATTCATCCCTTCTTAAATCTATTGTTAAATACGATTTTCAAATATTACTTGAAGATTAAAACTTATTTTATACTCAAATATGAAATAATCGGTGGCAACAATTTTAATATTTAAATGATAAATGAGATAAGTCCTTCTTGATTATAAATTTAATGAATAACATTTGTATTTCTTATCAGTTCCCATAAAGGAGAACTTTCACTTACTATTGATCTAACAACTTTGGTTTCTATTTTTGAGAACTTTTTTTTAGTACCTACTCATTCGAGTTATACTCTTATTTAGTAATTATGATAATGAGTTAAGGATGAGGAGGGTATAAATCAGAAAAAGTGTACCCACATTTGAGAGTGAGAGTCCCTATCTTGAGAGAATTCTATCCAGTTCACCTCATTACACCCTATCACTTTCAGGTAAATTCTAATATTATCTTCCCATCTGCATCTAGATCTTCCCAAAGATCTCTTCCCATTGGGTTTTCCAGTCAGTACCCTGGACACGGTTCTAGATTCTCCCATTCTCACTGCTTGTCCTGCCAACCGTAATCTACGATACTTGACTATCCTTACAAAAGCTATTAGTTTTATTTTCAAAAACTACATAGCTAATTTGATAATGGAATTAGTTGACACTTTGTTTCAGATAGTTATCATAAGGTAATGTTATATCTAACGCAGAAAGATGATTTTTTTTTATCTATCCACAGAATAAGCTATTTTTAATATCATGAAGATGCTTCCACTCTTTTTAACACATTGGTTACTTAATGGCTTAAATAGTGGGTTTGTGCGAGGAGGGTGGCTTAGCTTAGAGGAGGTGCAATCGTATTAACGCAAATAATAAATGGTGAAAGCAAAGTAATAAATTCCGTCTGGTCAATCACTTCCAATGCATCTGGTCTGAACTCGAAACCTCAACATCCTGGCTTTCACCGATCCTATCTATAGTATATAGTGAATATTATGTCTCAGTTCCCCTCCAGTGCTGGTAGCTTTGAACATTTTTACTAGATTTATTTCTGTGCCTCCGCGTTATGTTCAAAACTATCATGTTTAGGAAGAAAGCAGCGCTATATAGTTAAGTATATATGAAAGATGAAGCTTTGGGAATGAATGATTATAACTACGGAAATGAGCCGTATCTCGATTATAATAAAGTAAATTTAAAATTGACACAGCCGAGTTGCTAGTGGCTGTGATATCAATGGCAGCTCTTAGTAGACGATGATATTCATACGCCCATCACAGACTCTGCCTTAAATTATGTGTGAATGATGACCCTAAACATGGGACGATCTTAGGATAGTTAAGTGGCAGAGCATTGGCCGGTTGAACCAAAGTTACCACGTTTGAATCCCTTAGCCAGGTGTCATATTACGATTTATTCGATGATTTTCTATTTAGACTAAAATGAGATTCCTTATTTTATCATTGTATTTCTTGAAGTTTATGATATACTACTTAAGGTTGTGAATTTATGCTCATACATCCAATAGTATAAACAGAAGATTATGTTAGATAAGCCCAGATAAGTTTAAATCTAGCCCCTGTTTAAGGATTTTTTTAATCAATTAGATTAATCACTTGTATTGATTATGCCATCTTATTATAAAATTAACATTGATTGAATTTTTCATCTAATGAAAATTGTTATTTCTCAAAAACAAGCGCTATCCAAATGTTTAATAACTATTTGAGAATTATAAATTAACCACTTATTTGTAGGGAACCAATTAAATGGAGGTATATATTTGGTTCTTAATGGAAATAGATCATGGAAATTTTGTATCAGTAAGCAGTTGGATGCATTTATGATTGATGGTCGTATTTATTCACCACATTCCCTAAATACACACTTGAAACAATACATAATCTACAAACTAACATAACATGGCTATTAACTAGGAGAGCAACACTTACAATTGATAAAATAAAGTCCCAGACTACAGAAAATTAAGGCTCAAACCATTGAAACTTAAGGAAAAATCGGTTACTAAGTTTCAAAAAATAGCCTCCGAAACATCTAAATAATTTAAATCAACCTCTCAGCCATAGGGATGCTCAGAAATTGTAAATGATTGGATCGATTGCAAATAACGATACCAGAAGGCCATTTTCCTGATTCCCTCCTCCGAAGTGGGCCTTATTCCCATAACACTAATACGTATTTATTACTAGTCCTTAGCTAATCCATAAATGATATCGCACGTTCCACTACAGATTTCATCTATGTAAGTGCCCAAGCTAGAAGTTAATCCATACCTTAAAAGGAGTCCCTTTAGCCCTCCAATTTCCTGGAACTACCTGAAAATAAGCTAACATGAAATGATATAAATAATATATCAATCAATGTTACATTACAGTAAACGAGCCTATAACGCAGCTTTTTTCAACTGGTGTGCCATGGAACATTAGTGTGCCGCGAAGGTTCGTCAGATGTGCCCAAGGTTTATGGGAAATAATAAAAAAAAAAATAGAAAAAATTTGAGGAATTAAAATTAATATTTTTAATTCCATGATCAACACTATTTTTTTTAAATCACACACTTATTAGAGGTTGATCTATTGAATTCTTAAACACAATCTTAATCCTTGTTATTTTAAAAATAAAATCTCTCCTTAAAAATCTGATGGTGTTCCTAGACAATTTTAGAGCCTTGCTAAGTGTTCCGTGAGTTGAGATCGGTTGGAAATCGCTGCTATGACATGTTTACAGTTGTATTTATTAAGGTGAGGTAGACAGGAACGCGAGAAAAGGTATGAGTTCTTACAGTTTTTATATCAATACATAATTTGGTCAAAATAAATTCAAAAATTCATCTTAGGAACCTTATGAGAACCCTAGGTATCAAATTCTAGTCTGATCAGCAACAAGTTTTGGACCTTAGTCCCAGTGACAGATAGACAGTGAGACAGCATTGCAAAAAACATTTTTTGGGTTCAGGGGCCATGAAACCTCGACATCCATCAAAATCTTGGTTCAATTTTGTTGATTACCAAAATACTTTTTCTCTCCAGGGACTCGCGATAAATTAAAAAGATGACATGTCGTCAAAATCCGAGTCCTGGTCATGATGCTAAGTTGTCATTAAGTCAGAGGCGTTGGCCTACATCCTTTCAGGATCCTTATTTGGTTTGTGTTCTCATCCAACCTGTATTCTTCAAGAGGAACATATTTAGTGGTATGTGAACTATTATAAACTGTCATGTTGTGCCTTAAAAACCTTCATAAGAAACAGTGGACATTTTGAAATTATTTACTTGCCATGTGGCACTAGGAATTCTCAAGTTCGTCGACACACCTACAAAAGTACAACATCCATCCCTATCTCAAGCTAGCCCGTCCACCTTATTACATTATCTCTTTCAGGTCTATTCTGATGTTGAACTCCCATCTGCGGCTGGGTACTCTTAGTGGTTTCTTCCCATTAGGTTTGCCAGTTAATACTCCGAACAATATTATAGATTCTCATATTTGCGCTGCATGTTGTGCCCACCGTAATCTACGAGACTTGATTAGCATAAAAATGTCCTGCGGTGAGTAGAGTGTATTTGACTCATCATTTTGTAACCTACACCACTCCCTAGTATCTTTTTCCCTTTTTGGACCAAATATCTTCCTAAGAACTTTGTTTTCAAACACTCTAAATTAGTTTTTTTTATGCCAGGTAAGAGATCACGTTTCACACCCATAGAGAACAACTGGTAAATTATTGTTTGGTATATTCTGAGTTTTACATTCCTTGAAAGCTGGCGAGATGTCAACAACTTACTAACCGAGTAATAACACCCATTTCCCAACTGTATTATTTTCCTAATTTCCAATATAATCTCAAAATTGTTAGTTATAATATTAGTTGTTTTATTATTGGATCCATATTATTTAATACTTTAATTCTCGAGCACCTAAAGTATATTTTCTAAATTCATAATAAAAGGAAACTTTGCTTTTGACATGAAAAAAGTATTTTAATCACGGATGTTTATTTTTAATTAAATTGATTTTAGAATTTTTTTTTTAGATCCTATGCAAGAAATCTCCATCTGAACCTCAAGGGAATGTATGAAGACAACGAAACCAAAATGAAATGAATGTTATACAAAATGGAACACACCACTCAAATTTTCCACCAACAAAGGTAAATAAACAATCCTTTTCTAAACAATTTTGTATTGAACTAAGTTCGATTTAAAAATTAGATTTTTGACAGAAATATAATTGTTCGTTACATACGTTAGTATAAAATAACCCAATTCAGAAATAATTTCTTCGTATCTAAGGAGCATAACCTTATTGTGTGTTTTTAACCAGAATTTAATAAACTATGTCCAACAAGAATATTATTCTTTAAATTGAAAAATGACACCTGAACAAAGGAAACGAACCCGGAATCTTTGGCTTAGTATGCCAATGGTTTTATCACTGAGCCAGGAGTCATCCCATGCTCAGGGTCATTCTTCACTCATATTTTAAAGCAGAGTTTTTGATTGACGTGCATAAATCGTCAGCTACACGTACGTGATCAATTAAGATGTTGCATTATCAGATAATGCAGCCAGCGTTGACTCGGGAGGGCCTTATCGTGCCACTGGTGCAATGGCAACCTTACGACTAGGCATATCATGATAAATTAAATAACCATCCTATTTTAGTTGTTAGTTATAGTTATAGCAACAACTAAATAAAATATTCCTTAGATTTAAAAATTTACCCTTAGAAACGGGAATCGAGCCCAGAATCTGTGACTTATTATGCCAATGCTCTTACCAATGAGCTAGGGCAGGTAGGAGACGCGTTATGTTGATGATTAGGAGGGAAATAATACATTTTAAGAGACTTCACTATTATTTGCGTAAAATGAGGATAGAAAGCCACAATGTAAGCAAATACCTGGCTTCAAAAACCTCCAGGCATTCAGTTGGGACCAAGTCCTTGCTTCCCAACTTCCCTTCCCACAGGTCAGTAATACTAAACCCTTATATAACTCCGTCATTCACATTTTCAGTGACCTAGTTGAGGTTGGAAAATCACATTTATTGCTCTAAATAAAATATTGTATTATTAATACTGTTATTGGTATTAGCACTGGCTAAGTTAAGGAACCTATAGCATGCCGAACTCTGAACGTATAGGGGAAGGATTTAAATGTTTTAAAGATGTGATCTTTTCACTTCCCCCTCATACGAATGATAGCGCATTCATTTAAATTCAACCATTGGTTTATGGCTTCCTTAACAGATTACCTAAAAAATACAAATATATTTTTGTAAGAAATCATAAATTAACAACACACCCTCGTCGGTGACTGCATAGTCTAAAGTGCTACTCTTGCAGTGGACTAGACCACCGATGACAAGGAAATTGAGTTTCAAATTTCATTTGGGATTTAACTGAATAGTTTTCCATTCACTCTCCACGCAAATGTGGGTATACGTCCTATATATATAATGTTGTAGAAAATATGAAGGTTATATATATATATATATATATATATATATATATATATA
>CABFWB010000288.1:62940-94232 GCA_902151455.1 Timema bartmani
TATATATATATATATATATATATATATATATATATAAATTTATATATATATAAATTTATATAAATTTATATGAAGGTTATTTATATATATATATAAATAACCTTCATATTTTCTACAACATTAGCCTAATTAGTACAATGGATAGTAAGAAGCAGTTTTTAAAAAAAAATTAAAAAAACACCCACAATCGTGAATACGAACTTATTTTTCTCACCACGTCCAAGTACCCCTTCGGGTTGTACGCAAATATTAATTACGTTAACGAGTCTCATGGTGTAGTGGCCAGTTCACCTGGCTACGAGTCTGGGGGTCTCAGGTTTGATTCCAGAATGGTTCCGTGAGTATTTTTCCCAAAAGGAAAACTGCCCCAACGGTCACCAGAGGTTGGTTAACCGTCAGCTCATCTCATCGGGACATGATAAGAGTCTCCACGGAAAGGATGTCCGATTATATTAGTACATTCGGGCATCCTCTAGGCAACGGTATATTACCACTGGATAATCTTTATACTACTGGGCTACGAAAGATGTAGCCCAGACACACAATTTTATTGCAATTATTATTTTTATTAGTTATGCTAATGCTATAGTGATTTGGAAGCTACAATTTTAGAAGAGATGTACCCACATTCACGTGGAAGGTTCAGTAAGAAAGCATTATTTTTAAAAAAACACTTATTACACCCAGTGGGGATTTGAGCCCCGACAATCCCTTTAACAGCAAACCTGTACAAATTATCTTGCTACTTAAACCATGTGCCCACCGACGTGGCTGAGTACACTCTGAGTACACTCTTGCATAACTGACTGGTGTTAGGGTTAAAAAGTGGCGATGAAAATATAAATGTGGAACCCCCTTCCCATTCGTGCCTGGACGAGAAACGAACTAAATATCTATATTTCAGGTCAGTTGAAATACTGATTTGAGATTATTTAAGAATATGAGTATTTAAAAAAAAAAGGATATTTTTACCCTACTTTATCAATAATCATTGTACTAAATAAAAAGGAAGGTTAAAAATTATTTAATTTAGTTCAAACACTCAAAGGTTATTTGACGGCTTATTCTTTGAAGTAAGGAGGAGGGTAATTAAAAGAAGTAAACTCACATTCAGTTGAAGTGGGGATGGGAAATCAAAGCTGCAAATCAAATTTTCAAAATCAACTCCGCTAAGCCATTCGAGATTAAAACTTATACAAAATTAACTACCTGAGTTAGAAATGAAATAATAATTATAATAAAATGTACCCGCATTTGCATGGAGAAAAATCCTCAAAACACCCAGCTGGGACTCGACCCTCAACCTCTCCAAAACCAGCAAGCCAGACTAGACGAGCGTGACGTTTAGTCCGTGTGCCAACCGATCTAGGTCATAAATAGTTAGATTTGTTGATAGCCATTACTGGCACTGGAGTATACAAGCAAAGCACTCGGTGGATGCGTACCTAGGTGAACCATTTGACTTATGTCTCTGCAAGAAGAACTGGAAATAGGCCCCATTCCCTAGGGTCTCGTCACTTCCACCCCCCGTCGTTGCTAGCACCGAAATTCGCCACCCTTATTACAAGTTGTGTCACGTAGTTGGCGAGAAAAAATAGCTAAGGGTAGGCCAGAAATCGAGAGGGAGAAGAGGGCATCTAAAGGGAGAAGGGAGATATTTTAAAGATACTCTACGCGTGGAGGAAATAAAAAAAAATAGATTGAAGCGAGGATAAAGCTTCAACTTTAAGAGCCTTTGGAATTGAGTCAAACTTAATTGAAACCACGACGTTGGCTGGAAAAAAATTAAACAATGAATTATGATATAATTAGTTGGATTGTCTTATTGCTAAGGATTTTTTTTATTTAGCACCACGTCCTACTACCTGTTCGGGTTATACGCTTAAGTCCCAATTACTCTAATGGGTTAGGAATTGGGAAGATTGAATACAGAGGAAGTGAACCCGAATTTGCGTGGAATAAGAGTGGAAAACCATTTAGGAAAAACCAATCCCAGTTCATACGAGCGAGATTTGAACCTTGATTTCCCCATCATCAGCAGTATAGCTCAACAGGAAACTAGCGCGCTACTGAGGCGGGTCTACGGAATATTCTCTGTAGAGAAGGCTCACTGGTTCAAGCTCAGATAATTCAAAAAAAAATAATGTCAGATTTGGGGAAGACCATATATATAGGCTAGTCTATAATCCAGATGTTGTAAGATTACAGATAGTTAATATCCTCGGGATTAAAATGAAACTGTGGTATAAAGGATTATAGGGTGGTTTCAGGAACATGTTCTACTACCCATCAAAGTTAAATGAATACATATATTTCATTCGTAATAGAAATGGTGGTAGCTGATAGCCAGAAAAAATATTTAAAAACAGTTAAAAGAAAGAGTAATTAAGTACAAATTGTTTGTGGTGATATTCTAAACTGCCAAAAGTGATAGATCAACAAAATTTTGGTATTTCAGATCATATGGCTTGGCGAATGGATACATGAGAGTAGATCTGCTAAATTTGATAGTTGTCACCACCAGTCCTACTAAAGTATGTTTACTCATAAGTTTGGAATTAGGAAGATACAATTTAGAGGTAGTAAAGCCACATTTGCTTTATGGCAGAGTTGAGAATCATTTAGGAAAGAAACACCCAGGTGGGACTAGAATTCTGACTTATGCGTAATTACAGACCAGATTTGGTTGACATCACAGCCTATTTGCCAACCAATACGCAATACAGGTGTGCCAGGATATATTAGCCGCAGATAATAATGGCTGACGGAACAATATTATTTTAAATAATTTGTAGTCTGACACCTTATTTTGTTTTAAGATAAATGATATGGTGCACCCCACATTCTTCCTCGCTTATTTACCTAAAAATGGAGCTATTTAATCAAAACTGGTAAGATATGTGAAAAGAAATATTAGACATGATTGCAGAGCCATAGTGGAGAAAAAAAACATCAAATTCCATCAACGAGAATAAATTAAATACACTTTTATAGAAACATACTAAGGAAAAAAAAGTAATATTTCTGTTCACTAAAGAGCATAACAACAAAAAATTTATTTCCAAAACCTAAATTTAAAAAGTATATTGCCTATAGCTAGAAAACTACTGCTTTTTTAAAAATAATTATATGTCAGTTAAATAATTTTATATTACACTACAACTTTACAATGATAAGTTGTTTCGTACCTAGAGTGGTTGCAGATATAATCAAAATGGGAAATTTCCACTAATTTTAACTACCTCAAAGTCATTTTCTCGGGGAAAAAAAAATTGTTATTTTATTTTTAGCTAGAAGAAGTACCCGAAATTGCCCGGAGATAGCCGTGCAATTCATTGCGCGGCTACCTCGAGCAACACTTTTATTTGCTTAAACAAACATAATTTTTTTATTTCTTACCACCCATTCTTTAATGAATTTAAAAAAATTCTACCCAACATTTATAATTGTGTCTTCTAGATGCCCATGCTCGTTTGGTATTTCTTACTATCCTTAAAATAATGTTAAATAGGTTTTACAATGGTGTTGGCTCATTTGGAGTACATCTATATTAAATTATGTTTTACTATCGAGTTTTCCTGGTATATTATTTCTTTATGTCAAGTCCATGAATCGTTGATGAATTAAAACATAATTTTAAAGTTGATAATAGGCTAGTGTAATATGAGAATAAGTTTAGTAACTGGTGAACTTATTCTTAGTATGAATAATAGTTTCTATTTATTAAATTCCTATTCTGTATGTAAGAAAATCCTTTAAACTGTCTTTAATAACATATATCTGATCATATTTATGCTACCGTCTGAAATGGCCATAGTACCATATTTAACTATGCAGATACGTGTGTCTGGCTCGATTGACAAATATTATATACAAAATGGTTTAAACCCAGTAGCTTTCAGGACCAGTCTACGATACTTTAACCCTAACAGAAATACCTCTCCATCTAGTTGAGCCATTTAATTACCAAATTTATTTTAGATTGGGATTTATTTAGTTTTCAAAATTATTCTCTGAATTAAAGTGCTTTATAATTGTTCTTTAAAAAAAACATTGTTTGAAAAAAAAAAGATTCAATTTGTACTTATATTTTTTTTCTCGCCTCATCTTACTACCCGTCCGGATTATATACGCATTTTTTTAGCACCGATTATTACTACCGGTTTGGGCTGTACCCATATATACTGATTATCTTAATGTGCTTTGAATGAGGAAGGTTTAATTTAGAGGAGGTGTACATGAATTTACGTGGAAAGATAGTTGAAAACCATTTAGGAAAAAACACTATCTGAGACCACGGATCAACGCCTGTTTATGGACCCCTGGTTAGCAAACACCGGATTAGAGCCCGTGTTGACTACTGGAAACCCGTTCTGTGCAATTGCTTAGGATCGAACTTCTAAAATTAAAATCAAACATTCTCCTTACTGCCAGTTCTTCAGGTTCCAACAAAATCCACAATTATTTTCATCTTAGACT
Organism: Timema bartmani; assembly: GCA_902151455.1. NCBI lineage: Eukaryota > Metazoa > Arthropoda > Insecta > Phasmatodea > Timematidae > Timema > Timema bartmani. The sequence goes on from CABFWB010000288.1 coordinate 67,420, forward strand.
ATTCTTTTTACTAAAGATAGCAGAATAAATAAATAACAAGATTTTAAATACATGTACTCTGTAAAGTGGCATGATCTTCGTTCATCTTGAAACAATAGTCTGATTGGTTATTTTTATGTACCTTGTCTTATCATCTATCTATGATGTTTGAATTTTAATCAGAGGATCTACTAATGAAAAAACTTAGCTCAGTCAATAGTGTGTTTGTCTGTTTAACACAGAGCTTTGGTTTCTAATTGTGCCATGGCTAAAGAATCTATAATAATTTTTAAAAGATTGGGATTTTCCCTGTCACAGTGATAAACTAAGAGCCGGGAGACTGAGTGAGGTGTGTTCTCTTATCAGGCTAGTTTTCAAGAATGTGCTGATATAATAATTTGGATCAAAAAGTTCAAGATAAATACTTGAAATTAAAACAAATATACAACAAATATACAGAGATGAAAAAGGTAGAATTTAGGGGAGATACATCCACTTTTATTTGGAAGAAGAGTGGTAGAATTGTTTAAGGAAAATTAACCCTCAGTACAACTGGCCAGGATTCAAACCCAAACCTCACTATCACCAACAAACCAGAATAGATGAGTCACACATTTAGATCACCCCTCCACCGTTGAAGTTTTGTTGAGATAGGTTTACAAAACTATTAAACGTGCATGTGTATATATATATATGATATGTATTTATGAATATATTATAAATAAATAAATATTTACTCACTCTATGGCATTAGGAACTCGAAAGTCCAATGCCGCACCTACAAATTTAAGCCCCCTATTCCCATCTTGAGATACATCTATCCAGTCCACCTCATTACACCCTATCTCTTTCAGATCCATTATAAAGTTATGCTGCGTCTAGGTCTTAGCAATGGTATCTTCCTATTAGGTTTGCCAGTCAATACCCTGAACACGGTTATAGATTCTCCCATTCACGCTGTATGTCTGACCCACCGTAATTTACGAGACATTATTATCATAACATTGTTTTATGATGAGTAGATGGTATGTAACTCATCATTATGTATCCTCCTCACCACCCCAATATCCTTTTACGTTTTTGGAGCAAATATCTTCCTAAGCACTTTGTTTTCAAACGCTCTAATTTTTTTTTCGTCATGTAAAGTAAGAGATCATATTTAACACGCATAGAGAACAACCTGTAAAGTAATTATTCTTTTGTATATTCTGTATTTTACATTCCTTGAAATCAGGCGAAATGTAAATAATTTACTGACTGAGTATGAGTTATAGCATGAATTTTCCGACTGTATTATTTTCCTTATTTACACTCTAATAAACTTTTAGATTAATTAATTAATCATATTTCTTAAATAATTATATTAATTATATCCTCTTTTATTTTTATGTTCACCTGTAGGATTCAATATGGTCTCAAACTGGTAAAAAAAATAATGTTAACGTATTTTTCACCCTCTTGTATTTTAAAATCCCAATCCTTTTGAACATCACCCGAAGAAAACTAGTGCGATGTGACAAACACATAGGGGCATCCCCCAGAATGAGCATACAGAATAGAACTGTTTTTTAACAAAAGAAAAATCGAATAAAAGAAGCTACACATGAAGATCCAAAGAGGATAGGAGAAAAAAAAAGTTGTCCTGCAGAAAAGAGTGGAAAGATGTACCGGTGTATCTATAGTTTTGAGTTCGGATCCTCACAAAAATGAAAAAAACACACATACATACACACACACAAACACACATGGCGATGGGTTAGCCTTGTCCGTTACAGAGAATAGGTTCAACTTTCATATCGCCTTGTTCCAGGACAGAATAGTTAGTTTAATAGCAAGTGGGGAGCATCCTTTACATTCACCTAACACAACACAAAACAGACACCTCTAAAGGATTCATTGGGTCGCTAGATAGGTATAAAAATAATAAGATACGTCTGGTGATTTTTTTTTCACACAAATATCTTCCCATCCTCCCCCATCCTTTCTTAACCAAGATGAAAGAGTTGAGGTGTAATATTACTTATACCTTTGACAAACTCCAAATGTGGAGGGTCTTTGACATTCTTGTAAAAAAGGGTCGGTTATTAGTCTATGGGCGCAACAGTGTTGAGGGATTTAAGTGTCCATTGCTACCATTGGTAACATTTGAAAGTGAGAGGAAATTGCATTTCAAATATTACACTGTTTGTTGATTCATACAATGAGAATATAAAATGGACTCACTTTATAAAACAGTAAAATTAAATACTTATGTTCAAGCGTTTTCACATAATATACTGAACACTGAACATTTTGGGAGTTCTGGATTAAGCATGCGTGACCTTTAGTAACACCCATTGAGACGAACCAGAAAATTTAAGGTCTGCTATTACTCTGGAATATGAATTAAAAAGTCAAGCTATTATAGTTGTTGATTATGGTTATAGCTGCATATAGATATATTATTTAGAGTGAAAGTGAAACATGAACATTGGAATCGAGTTCGGGACCTTTGACTTAGTACAGCAATATTCTAACACTGAAGAATTCAGAAGTCGGTCCGTATTCAGGGTCACTCTTCACTATTATTTTAATGCAGTCTTTGATGGACGTACGGAAAATCGTCAGCTACAATTTTTTTTTTAACATCGCATCTTACTACCTGTTCAGGTTATTCGAATATGTACTAATTACTCTAATGAGTTAGATATGAGGAAGATTGTATTTAGAGGAAGTGTACCCAAATTTGCGTGGAGGAGAGTGGAAACACATTTAGGAAAAACCACCTTCAGTACACCCAACTGGGGTTCAAGCCCTGATCTACCTCATATCAGCAGTATAGTCTATCACGAGAGTGACACCTTAAATCATATGGCCAGCGAAGTAGGTATTATTTACAATTAAGTGATCAGATGATCATGATCTCTAATAACTCAGCCACCTTTGACTTTGGAGTATGATCACGTTGTGCAGCTAGAGGTGTGCTTGAACCCCCGAGCATAATAAAGCCACTTCCTCTACTGTTGCACGTAAGTTTGTGTCCAAGGTATAGGGTGAGTTCTAAATCAATTTCCCAGAAAGTATATTAATTAATTGATATACATTGTAGTTTAAATTTCTTATAGTTTCCGAGTAGATTGTATGGTCCATGTCTAAGTTAAAGACAGAGATACTATTGAGGCTCTGAAAATACTTGGACTAAACTGTATATTATATTAAAATATTTAGCTTGTAGATGGTGGGTAATGGTCACACATACACGTATGCCTGTACAGGGATTGGCCTCTTGGTTTGTGTTAAATTTCCTGATTCTTCTTGCCCAACTATTACCAAAATTTAAAATACATAGAAAAAATTATCTTTAAATAATCAACACAGCAACTACTTATTCTGCTTTTACTAGTTCAGTAACATACATCCATATATTCATATATCTATTTATATATGTATCAATAAAATTATGGCTCTACATAAATTATCTATCTATTAGTCTATTCTTTTACTAAAATATAATATGTTCTGTTGACGCCATGATAAAATTATTTATCCTTCATTATTTTGGAAAATTTTCCAAAACTACTAAAACTTAGACATTTTTATTATAAAATATATCAAATTGCTCTATGTCTCATTGTATGTAATTTATAAAATGCTCTACTTCTATATTTATATATAATATCCGAATATGTATGTGTTTCTATGAACTTGGATTGAAAGAGTTCTAATAGACTGCACTGACAATTTCCCTAAACTTGCGTAGTGGCCCCGATTCACCCACCTATTCATATTATAATGGAGGAAAAGGAGAGTTGAATCGAAATAAAGTCTTTTCTCCGGTCACCGTTTTCAGAGAGTAAGAAATATAAACTTGTAGAAGGATCAAGGTAGGAAATTTGAAACAGTTTTCTTCAGTTCAAGGCCAATCTTGGTTTCGTTTATCAGCGTCCTACTCCTTTATCATTGTAAATGGCTTAACTTTTAGTCTAATCAACTGACTAGATCTCTTCCACGTACACTATGTTGTCTCTGAAAACTATCAGTCTCACTTTGAATGATAACACTATGGTCCTATCTTATGAGGTACACCATAGCGGAACCAATCAATATAAGCTTTGCTATCTTTCAGGGTAAACGGTGGTTTTAAGATATGTACTTTTCGTTGATCCTCTAAAGTAGCAAACTTAGCTTGCATTACTTTACTATGGTCGAGGCCAAAGGTTGGCAACCAGTTGATCACGATCGACTTGTTGATCTCGCAGACATTTTCAGTAGATCGTTTAAGAAAGTTATATCGTCATTAAAAATCAATCTTTGAGTCTTTGAGACTCGCAAATATATCAAATGCTTCCAAACAATATTCGAGTGAGAGACAAATTACCTTGAACGCTCGTAATTGGTGATCTTATAAGATTTTTTTTACTACCGCATCTTACTACCTATTCAGGTTATACGAATCTATGATAATTATCCTAATGGGTTAGGAATGAGAATGGGAATATTTCAGCGGTAATATACAAGATGTTGGCTGTAAGGAGAGTAGTAAACCATTTAGGAAAAAACACCCACAATACACCCGACCCTGATTCAAACCCTGATATCTCCTACATCAGTAGGCCAGTCTAACACAAGATTGACCTTAGAGCATTCAGCCACTGAATCGGGCTATGAGAAAATTGAATAGTTTAATATGAACATTATTGTATTATTTGAATATTTATTTCCTCTCTAAGAGGGGCTGGACATGAGTATTTGAGGAAAGATTGAATTTAAGGAATAAATAAGAGATGTATACACACAAAATAGACTAAGGTGAAGTGGAGAAAGGATGGGTGATGGTGGGACCTTTGTTAAATCTATAGGTCAATTGGGGAATAAAAAGTTTTCCAGGCCCTAGTGAAGGCTCTAAGATAGTGTATTCGATCAAATTAAAACATCTACCGATCAGGGTGAATGGAGCAGCCCTACCTAGTATAATTACAATATTTCCCTTTATTGTATTATTTTATTATTTATTTGAGGTATTTAACGTACACTATCTGAACCGACTGATTATATCAGCACAAGATACTTTTTATTAGCGACAGTAAAAGGGCCTACCAATTTCGCCAGGGAGTAGGTTATTTCATACACCTCCCAGGGTTCTTTAACATGCCACAATTAACACGGGAGATGGGACCAACGGATTTACATCCATTCCAAAGTAAGTCATGCTGCGGACTTAAATCACTCAAGAGACATCCGTCGACCCCAGCTGGGCTTGAACCCACGAATATCAGGTCCTGAGGTAAGAATTTTACCCCAAGACCATTGAGGTTGACCCCTATATTATAAGCTACACCAAAGTGGACCCATGCAAGAGAAGTGAATATTGTCAATCTCTACGCTATAAGCTGTGCTATAAAATTAGTGTTGCTAAGGCCCATTTTTACTTTCTCTCAACACCTCGAAGAGAGAAATATTGGGATCGTAAAAAAATGTCCATCCGTCTGTGCCTCGGGATGGAGCTGCAACTTTTTTACCGATTGGGCTAAAACTTGGTATCGGGGGTTCTCATAAAGTCCTCTCAAGGGGTATTTATAGTTAGATATCCAACCCTAAATTTAAGGGTGGTTTACTGAAGGGAAAAAAGACAAAAATCGGTTTTCTCTAAATTCATTGAACATTTTTGATTAAATTTTATATCTAGACACTGTTTATCACTATAAACAAGATGGAAATTCTAATTTTCTCATAATGACTTTGGGAGTACCTTAAATTAAGGAAATTTTTCAGTTTTCATCATTAATTAGCAACTATTTAAGATACGAAATAACTTATCATTGGAAATATATTACTATTAAAGATAACAATCTTTTATTTTAAATATATGTTTAAAGAACCAATAATTTCTGAACTATAAGCAAATATACTTTTTAATTCAGGTCTTTGAAAATTAATTTGATTCTTATGCTCTTTGGTGGACAAAGACGTTTCTCTTTTCTCAATTTTTCTGTAACGGTGTTCCTATTTCCTAATGCCATAGAGTAAGTAACAGTGTATATTATTTCATTTATGATCTTTGGTGTACGGTAGTGTTTAATTTGATCTAATCTATCGATAACTGTGTATTTAAAGTGGGAACTAAACTTATTGCCCCATTCTCATGTTGTTTCCTTGCTTAGTTAAGTAATAAATATAGTACAATACAACTATTTCCATGTGAAAGACCAGCTACCACAGCGTCTACCAACAAAACAAATAGTTATCATGAAATTGTGTGCATAGTTTTGTATTATCTTAGGATATAATTTACCGTGATTCAGAAGAGATTTTTTAGAAAATTGAACAGTTATTTCCTTATCTTTCAAACAAAAGTGGAAGGAAATATCTTAGCTTTTGGAAAAAAAATTATTTGAGGAAAAATAATTTTAAATGCATATATTTTATAGAGGTATTCATGGGTTTAACAAATATACCATATTGTTTCAAGCTGTATATTCAAATTTTTTATTCACACAAACACACACAAATTTCTGATAGGATTTTTTATTAGCCTGTAAAAAGTGAGCATTCCAAAAATAAATATGGAAACTATATCACTCTGAATGATACTCTACAGATGTGTTCGTAATAGATGAAATTGTTGGTACACTACAAGTAGCTTTAATGAATTAAGGAAGAAAATATCGCTCGTGTATATTGGTTATTAAAAAAATATATAGCTATATATTGCAAGTTCATCTAACCTTCCTTTAAACTTTATGATTGCCAGAAAATTCATAAATGTATAGTGCATATTACATTCTACAACACCTTAATACTACTCATAAATATATTGGATAGAACATTGCTCACTCTAGCAGAACAGTATAGGAGACAAGATAAACAAAATTTCAAGCTGTCTGAAGCTTTTATACTCGGCAAGTATGGATTAGAAGAATGGCTTTTTTTATCACTATGTGAAAAATAAACCTTTCTCAAAAATTAAATTATATACACTGTAACAGTCCCCTTTTTCACACCAAAAAAAATGCTTTGTTTTTATTATAATCGTACAAAAACCTAATTATTTGAAGATGGTTTCAAACAAGAGAACCGATTTCCTGATATTTTAGTGTCTTTAATATAATATGACCCACTTCGGTGGCCGCTTGGTCTAACTTGCTTCTCTTGCAGTAGGCTAGACTGCCGATGACGGGGAGATCGAGGTTCGAATCTCAGTCGGGTGTATTGAGGGTGGTTTTGTAATATGTTTTTCCAGTCTACCTCCACGCAAATACTGGTACACTTCCTATTAATATAACTTTCTTAATCCCTAAAACCATTAGCGCAATTATTACATATGCTAAAGTAAAATAATAATAAATAAAATTAAAACATATAAATATATATATATATAAATATAAATATATATATATATATATAAATATATTTACTAGAGTTGGAAAATTCTATCCTCGATACCTATCGATTCTTAAGAGTATCGAGAGAATCGAGAATTGATAAAATACCTCAATTATTGATGCATTGATTCCTAAAGATACGTGAAAATGATCGTGAATGCTTTATCAAAAGATTAATGCATTTCGATTATTAAAGACCGTTTGTAACGCATTTTTTCGTTAATCATCCCATATATTTGTATAGTAAATCTTATAAAAGCATTTATTAGGTTTGAAAACCTAAAAATTGATGTTTTGCTTCAATATGTAAACATATTTATAGAGGTAGTATAATGTATTCAAGAAAAAACAAAAACAAGCCTCAATACTAACAGATACCAAACCTGGGTTAAGAAATATAATACTATTGCTTTGAAAATTTACTGTCACAAATTAAATAGTAATAATAATATAGGTAAAGTTTATTTCAAAATGTTAACATCATGACTGTAATTTTGCTAAGGCAAAAATGTTTTAAAAGTCTAATTAATATTTAATAGACGTTTACTGAAATTTACAGAATAAAATCAAATTGGTAAAAAAGGTTTACCTATCACGGCAGCCATATTAGTTTCTACTAACATAAACCAATATGGCGTGCCAACTTCATTTCAGGCCAATAAGAATCGAGTATCGAAGAATCGAGATAAAATTTTGAGAATCTAAATAGAGAATAGGAATCGAATAACTGGTATCGTCCCATCTCTAATAACTACAAGTATATATATATATATATATATAATATATATATATATTTATTTATATACACACACCCACGTGCATATATACCCAAGAGCACAATGAATAAATGTTAAAGCTATTCTACTATAATTTGCTTGTGAAGGTGATTTTGGGGTTTGAATCCCAGCCGGGTTTACTGAGGGTGTATTTTCCTAAATGCTCTTAAACGTTCCCTCCACCCAATATTATACATTTCCTTTCAATTCTACCTTGCTCTTCTCTATGCAATTAGTAGGTAGTTATTAAAAAATATATATATTTTTCCGCACAGTTAGTAAAATACATATAAACATATAAATAAATGCTATGACACTATCGCACCAATGTTCTCATATTGTGTTTTATATTTGGACGAAAGTTTTTAATAATAGGTTTTCAGTAAATTACCCTTAAGTTTTCCTTAATCAGTATAAACACTCTTTACACAAATACAGATATAAATGTAAATATTTATATGTAATATATATTTAGATATTTATACATAATACATATTTAAACATTTATTTATTTATAGACATAACTCAAGCCAAATTATCTAAATAATTTAAATAATTTATAATTTATAAGGTTATTATTAATTTGTAAAAATAAAATTTTGTATCTTATTTATCATGACATATATTTTCCAAATGCCTATTTTGAGCTCAATCTTCAAAGCCAATTTTGGAAATTTTTAATTGTTTTTTTAATTGTCCTAAAAAAACCTTAAATTAATTTATTTTAGAAAAATTAACTTAGATTATTATTGATCATGTAAAATAGTTCTCCGACACTAATAATAAAATAGTTTAAGCAATTTTTTAAATCAAATTTTACAAAAACTAATCATAAGTTAACTATTTTAATTTTATTTTAGGAAAACAAATACATATATAGTTCATTATAATATAAATAATCAAACAGACCCCCATTTTGAACCAAAACGCTAAATCCATTTTAAAAAATATTCAAAGTAAAAATAAGTTGACTTTAAATTACCCTTATACTAACCCCGCCACCCATACTCTCCTATAAAATAGTATATGGATTTTTTTTGTCATATTAAACACTCTCCAGATATATATTTTAAATAAAATCTTAACTTTAAACCATTTACAAAATCACTCGTCAGTAAGAAAATCTTTAACGAATTTTTACCAAAAAACCAAGTATAGAGTGTTATTTGGAAGGTCATACACTCCCTAGATATCCATTTTAAATAAAATCATTAGAGCAATTTTCTAAAATTTTGGAATTCAGAAAAATCATTTATCATTAAGCACCCATTAATTTTAGGGATAGAGTTAAAACAACAAAAAGTCTCGAGGTATTGCCCTATTACATCTAAATATCAAGGTTGAATCAAATACATCAAACCATTTTAGATATGGGGCATGGGAGAGACAGGCAGACAGGCACAAAGACAGACAAAATTGTAAAAGCCTTTTTTTTAGGGGGTGGGGGTGGAGGAGGGGTTCGGACACACATACAACGTATAAATTCATCATAATATTGAGGTTGAAAATGTTTATGATTACAATCAATACTGTCTCTTAATATGAGAAATTAAAAACTAGAAAACTGCTAAAAGGCTTTCTAAATAAGTAAATTTGATAAAATCTAACTTAAATATTAAGCTTGAATCTATTAATTAATTGTATTATAGCAAGGAATAAACAATAATTTCATTTTAAATATCTTTCTGTTGTACTCTCTTTTTATAAAAAGTGTATATTTTTAATCATCGCGTCTTCAAAATATTTGAATTTATTTGCTTATTTTATATCTTCAAACATTTTATTTGTGTTACTCCAAAATATGAGTTAAACGCTATGCTTGTATAAATATTTTTTTAATTTATTTTATTACCGCGTCTTACTGCCTGCTTAGACTATATGAATATATAATAATTACTCTAATGGGGTAGGAATAAATAAGGAAGCATTTTAGGGGTAATATACCCGTATTTACTGGACCGAAGAGTGGGAAGCCCTAGACCATTCGGCCACTGAAGCGGGTGGTATGCTAATTACTGTATTGGTACTTGTAAAGTAGATAAATTCATACCAAGTGTTTACAAAAACAAGTCATATTTGTTTGAGTACGCATATTATAATAATTGTGATTTTTAAAAGGAGGATAATACTGTGTATCATCTTGTTTATAAACTTTCTATACATTTATAATATTTTTAAACGCCTGGGTGGCGTAGTTGGCTAACGCACTAGTTTAGTGTTGAGCTAGACTGCCGAGGACGGGGAGATCGAGGCTCGAATCTCGGTTGGGTGAACTGGTGGGGTTTTTCATAAATGGTTTTCCACTCTCCCTCCATGCGAATGCGAGTTCACTTCCTCTAAATTCAAACTTCCCGATTTCTAATCGATTCGCGTAACTAATACTTAAGCGTATAACCCGATCGTTTAGAAAGACGCGGTGCTAAATAAATATAATATTTAGTCCGAATTTCTCAAATTTTAATTTGTTATATAGCATATTCATGCAAACATTTTAACTTTTTTTTATTTGAGGTTTTTAACGTGCACTTTCTGAACCGACTGATTATATCAGCACATGACCTTTAAACTAACTTAAATACAAAATCTACTCAACATACAGCCAAGCGTTAATACATCATTGTGAAAGGGGAAACTCACATTTGCCCAATGATCAATTTTTTGGTCATGACAGAAATCGATCCTAAGACCCTTAACTCGATAGAAAGCCACACTAACAACTGAGCTAAAGTGTCGAACTTCATTCAAAATTTTTTTTAGTTTATAAAAATAATACAAATTTTTGGTGCTAGAAGTTGATAGGATAGTATAATATAGAATAATAATCTCGAAACGTATAGGTTTTTGACTTTAGGTGTAGGACTACGTGGTTTAATTGAATACAGTTTCAAATTCTTAATTGCGTCACTCAGATAAAAAAGGATGGAATATCCCTTTAATTAATATGTTGTTTATTTTAAAGCAATACGCTACAATAGTTATGAAAACTACTTTTCTTACAACTATAGCAATCAACAAGCATAACTTAGAAATGAAAGTGTGAAATGCCGAAAATGGGCAGTTGGGCAGAAGTGTAGGTGGTAGGGCAAGTGGGCTAGCGAGAAGGTGGTCAAATGAGCTTGGGGTACAGTGCTTGCTTGGGAAAACAATATTCTAGGCAGGTGAGCAGTTTAGAAAGTCATCAGGTGGGATATTTTTGGTCTTACGCTTACTTTTTGGTAGCTTTCAGCACGTTTGAATGATAAGAAGAGTTGATTCAATATAAATACACCAACATTCTCATGAACATATAATCGGTTACTAGAACAACCAGGTGAACGCGTTTTACCAAGTAGAGTTTGCTCGTAACAAACAGTTGGAAGGACAGTTGACCAGGCGACAACGAGGAAAAGTGTGAAGGTGTGCGGGCGGCTGTTGGCCATGCAGGCGGGTGAAGGCCATTGTATCTGACGTCAGACATCCCAGAAACGGATACTCTTCAGCTTAGAACCCTAATTGGGAAACTGGTATTAATCCAAATCTTGCAATATTATTTTAACTTCCACTCTTACACATGTATAGGCCTACGTCTCTTTTGTCTGCTTCCCTAAATCAAGATTCTTCATCGGAACCTATCTCATATCAGATAAGCAAAGTGACTTGGTGAAGAAATATTTCCACAAAAACACTCAGAAAAATAAGAAAATATGTTACGAAACATTAACTAGGTCAGTAGCGCGTTTTCCTACTGAATTTTAGGTCCCCGAGGTCGATTCCCCAACGAGTTGGAAAAATGTGTAGGTGTTAAATTTTTGTCACTGCGCCTCACTCCTTTCTGGTTACAAATAAGTTAACTAATCACAAGAATGTGAAAGGGATGATAAATTTTGAATTTAAAGTAAGTGTACTCGTATTTTCTTGGAGAGCGAGAGAGAGTGAAAAACAACTAATGGAAAAAAATACTCAATAAGCCCGACTGAGTTTTGAACCTCGATCTCCCCTTGATTGACTGTCCATTTTTTTTCGAGTGTTTCCTTAAGCCATTGGACCACCGAAGTGGGTAACGTATAATATAACTAATGTATCTCTATATCATTTCCCGGTAGTCCAAGGTTTGTAAACAATCGTCTGTTTATTTGATCATGGAACTGCCAGACGGTCCAGAGGGGCGATGACCCCACCCTCTCCCTCCTCCCTCCTCACTTGTTTGTTGTCTTGTGTCGGGTGTCACCGAGTGACTTGAAGGAAGGGATGGACCTTCACTCTGTTGGCGGGGATCACATCGTCTGTCTGTCTGTCTCTCTTTCGGTAGCACGGATTAATCTCATCAGTATTCCTGCGAAGTCTTCAATTGAGTCATTCCTAGCCATCACTCGGAATGAGCCACGAGGGGGAGTGCTAGGGGTGGGGGGAGAGAAGAGGGTGAGGGGACCCACGTAGCAGCGACGCTCCCGACAAAAAGATGCGTTCGTCAGGGTTAGGGGATGATTCTAGGGAAACCGACGGTTTACGTCATACGCACATACGCAAGGGACGTAGAGAATGGGTCATATCTGGACGTGACGGTGTAATATCCCGTATTGGAAGAATTTGGAACATTTCTTAGGACGCGTATCAAGCATTGCCTATCAACTTTTTTTTTTTTTTTNTTGTAGTAGGGTAAGGGATATTTTGCGTACTTTTGTTAGTGTGATAATGAACTTTCGAGTTACTAATGCCATAGATTAGATAAGTAAGGATAACTGTCTTATGGTACAAATGTCCTTGTTATATACCCGTAAAAGACCACCAAATATATTACCATGCAGATAGTAAATGGACAATCTACTGTCTTAATTTGGCGTTGGGCTTTAAATTTAGCTAAGATCATCCGCTAATAATATTTAACAGACATACTGTACATAAAAAAAGAGGTTCATCATCAATATCGTAAGGTGTAGCTATAGGTTTCATACAGAATTGATTTGATCCACTAATTTTTTATGTCTCTTTATTCTATTTGAATATTATATTTGTTTTTATTTTTAGCACCACATCTTACTACCTGCTCAGGTTATATGCACCATTTAATATTATAGACATTTCAATAAACATCTATATACAAATTTTGAAATTTTTGGTATAGACATGCTTTTAATATTATTTAATTTAATTAATTGCATGTCTTGAAAATATGTATAAGCTTACCTATTTGATTCAGTAAACTAAACAATTGTAAAATATTGACCTACCACCTGAATTAGGTCACTAAGAAAGTATAAATCTACATAATAAACCTCCCTAGTGATACATTAAAGAAAATAATTTAAATTTCAATAATAAAAACTAGTATGATGCATGCATTTGGCGATTGAATTGCTAGAAACCCAATGTTTGTATTTTTTTTCCAAAAAATTATTTGATGGATTAAAATGGAGAACTTATCTAATAAGTTGTTCAAACCATTCTTAGTTGTATGTGAGAATAGAATATATATAGTTAAAGACACTTAAATAATGTAATGTGTGATATATGAAGTGAATCCACACTTTTTCAGAAAAAAATGTTGGAAATCAATCACGTGCCGCAGAAATTTTCATTTTATTTACTTTCTTTTTCTTCCTTTTTTAAGATAAATAACATTATTATGGACTCATTTTTTGCCGGGAGTTCAACACATTACACAACTAATTGCACAGGAGTCTGGCTCAGAATTCAGCGTCAGACTTACATTTCTCATAGGCTTAATCAAATGGTGTTTATATTGATGGACAGATACTTGTTAATAGTTTTTGATGCCCGCACATTTTTCACTAATGATCTAGAAACGAGGAGTATAGGATTTAGGTTTGTGTCTATATTAGCGAGGAGAGAGTGGGAAAACCTCTAGGAAAAATACTTGTATGCACCTGAGTGGGGTTCAAATTAGTATCTCATCATAGGCATTCTAGTCTATATCGAGAGTGATGCCTAAGACCATGTGACCACTGCTAGATAGGAAATAGGATTAGAGAAAGTGGAGGAGTAGTGGATGTATAAAAATAAACGGGAATCAACATGACCTAAATCATATTTACATTGTTATACAAGGAATATTTAGAGATCAAATCTTTAAGCAGCTTAATATGTATGCATTTTATGGAATATAATAATTGCATACCTATTAGCTCTATATTTTTACAAAAAATAAAGCCTAAAGTTTATTTTCACATAGCTAAAACAATATATTTAAAAGTTATAAAAATAGAATAGCTAGACTTCCAATAAAATTTTAATCTTATTTTAATGAACATTTTCACATAATGTTATTTTTTATCAAATGAATCTTTAAAAATAGTTCATAATTATAATAATATTATGTCATGAACTATAATTTATATAACACATAACTTAAATTAGTTACCAAACATATTAAAAAATAACCAAATCCTAACATGTTTTGAGGAAAACATTGAATGTTAATAGTCTCAACGTAAAATACACATAATTTTAGAATTTAGACAAGATAGTACTAAATTATTAATATTTGGCTTTTACATGAGTTAGTACCTTCTATTCGGATTTGATTCTTTTCCAGGAATGCTATCATCTCAAAACAATCTATCACCTTTAATAAATATCAAGGACGACAGTAAGCATTGTATCTATGATAATGATATTTATTAATACATTTAGAATTTATTTTAAGCTTTATAATTGATAGCTACAAAGTTAATAGTTTGTAAAATATTACATTGAGTATTCATTATTAAATCCCTCAAACTAATACATAAATTATGACTTAGGTGGGTTTTTTTAGTTCTAAGAACTATAACTTCTCTTCAGGGAGGAGGTATCAAACAGGTGCTGGTAAACCTAAAAATCAATAAAAGAAAAATTGAATAATTTCTCCTTTTAAAGTAAGTGTTCCAGATATTATTCATTTATTAAACATTTATGTATACGGATGCATAAATAAATAATATATAATTAATCTACATAAATCTTCAATTTAGACCCAAGGAAAGTATTACTTACCTTTTGATTCTATATTATTTTATTATTTTTATTAAATAGCATCGTGTCTTACTACCCATACGGGTTATACGAGAGTGAATTTCTAAGAGCGAAAGAGAAAGAGTCATTTTTGATTCCATAGGTAAATAAAATTCTAAAGCTATTTTTTATAGAAAAAAAATTGTGTTGGATGATATTAATTCATAAACTATAGCTTGAATTTAAAACTTTGAAATGAGTATATCTAAGCATATTTAGGCTATTATTTTGTCAAACTTAGAAACTATCTTAAATTTACCTAGGTTATATTTATAACTTTATCTAATTTTACTGATATCAAACGTTGCTCCTTCTAAATCAAGAATCTCGTTTGAAATCGCTTCAGTGCTCTTCTGTCTGTTCTCCTTTAAGAGCAAACAACTCACTCATGCAATTCAAAGTATTTGATGTGTTTCCTTTCTTTCTCTCTCACTCAAACCCTCTTGTCAATTATCCAGTTGACGAGACTTAAAGGCTGCCAAAGTGCAATGGTCAGACGGGCCACGCATAGCAACGTGAACTCTGACACTAAGAGTTCTTGAAAATCTTACTCAAATGAGGTAACCGGTTTGACAGACCTGACCTCTGACCTCAGTCAGAATTCGCTAATAATCTACAAACATCATTTTGATAGCGTATAGATAAACTTTTCTCTAACTTATAATAGAAAATTGTGGTTATTCATTTGAGGCTGTTGATAAAAAAAATCCTACTTTTCTATGAGTATATGTGTATTGTAGATTTTAAAAGGATATAATTAAATAAATAATAATCATTTATAAATTCGAACAGGATTTATTTTGCTAACCTTAATTTGGGGATATGTCACTAACTACTCTGCAGTAGGCTTATAATAAACAGTGTATTTTATATATTTCTATTTATTTATCTAGCACCGCTTCTTACTACCTATTTGGGCTATACGCTTAAGTACTGATTATGCTAATGGCTAGGAATTGGGAAGGTTTAATTTAGAGGAAGTGAACCCACATTTTCGGGGAGAAGGTGGGAAACCATTTCCCCCATATCATCCTACCGAGATTAGAACCTCAATCTCCCCGTCCTCGGCACTGTAGCTCAACACAAAACTAGTGCGTTAGCTAACTACGCCACCGAGGCGGGTATCTACTTTATAGTCTACGTGAATTATTAGTTGTTTTATCAATCACCACCTCTTACTACCCATTAGGGTTGTTCACTAATTAAATTGTTGTACTAAAGTGTTGGGATGAGTTAGGTTGAATCTAGAGCTGGACACTAATTTTTTTGGGACTAGAGTGGAAAAGCATTTAGAAAAAAATACCCTCATTACACACGACCGTGATTCAAACCACAGTCTTCTCCTTAGTGGCATTCCAGTCAATTCTGAGAGTGATGCCTTAGACCTTGCGGCCACAGAATAGTTGGCTAAGTTAAAATAGCTAATTAACAAGAACAATACCCACCTCGGTGGCGTAGACTATTGCCGAGGACGGGGATATCAAGGTTCAAATTTCCGTCGGCTGAACTGGGGGAGCGGGGAAAGTCGTCCTAAATAGTTTTCCACTCTCCATCCACGCAAATGTGAGTTCGCTTCCTCTAAATTCAACCTTCCCAATTCCTAATCCAGTAGCGCAGCTAGTACTTAAGCGTAAAAGCCAAGCGGGTAGTAAGACGCGGTACTAAAAAAATAAATGGTACGGAATTCCGCAAGGACTTTCTCGCTCTATTGTTTTAAAATGGAGATATTTACTCAAAACTCGTAATATATGAGAAACGAAATAATATACACTTGCAAACCCAAGCAAAAAATGCACTAAACTTACATAAAGCATTTTTTGAGTCCCGGTATTAAATTTTATAATCTTATTTTTAAAGAATGTCCTTATTATATGTTTGGACCAATAAAAACGATCGATTTTGGGTCCACAAGGGTCAAAATTTCGTATTAATACTTCAACCTCCGGTTAAAATTTTGACATTTTATTAGGTGTTTCACATCTTCAGTTTATCACATTGCTTTTCAATGCCTCATTAATTAATTTTGACCAATAAAAAATGTAAATATATTAATATAAATTGAGTCTAAATGAAGGCGATTGATTATTGTTGTACAAACATTACTCCTAAGAGGCTAAAGGAAAAATAACAAACTTTTTGAGAGACTTACTTATATTTAATTACTTTATGGCATTATAGAATTATTGCGTTAAAACTTAAGTAGTATATCTTTACAACTAAAGCTCACAAGAATTGTATTATTTTTTTGACAATATCTCAGAAACTGTTGGTTTTATAAAAATATATTTCAAATAAAAGTTTTTTATTTTTAATAGTACTATAATTTTGCAATGATAAGTTATCTAGTATCTCAAATAGTTGTGGAGACACAAAAGTTTCAGTTTCTATAAAGTACCCTAAAAGTCATTTTCTTGGGAAAATGAAAATAGTCATTTGTTTATCATCTTAATCAACGTCTAGATACGAATTTTAATCAAAATCGTTAAAGCCAATTTTGAGAAAATAGATTTCTTCTCTCTTTTATTAATTTTAAGTTTAAACAGACACACAGACAGATGGCATTGTAAAGACCACTTTTTAGGGTTCGGGGGTCATGAAACGTTGACATCCATTTCAGGCTAGATTTTTTTTTACGGTCACAATACTTTATCTTTGGTGTTCGAAAAGTTAAAAAATATAAATATTTGCTTATAGCTTGAAAGTTATTGGTCTTATAAAAATATGCTTTGAATAAAATATTTGTAATCAAAATAGATCTACATATTTGTAATGATAAGTAATTTCATATTTCAAAGATTTACGGAGAAATGATAAATAATAAGAATTATTACACATCTGACCGGAACCCTTAAAATCATCTTGGCGAAATATTGAGGGTATCCATTTTGTTTGGAATATTTATAAATGTTCATAAATGAAATTTAATCAAAATCGTTATAGCCGATTTGGAGTATATATATTTTTTCTCTTTTTGCCCTTCAGTAATTTACCCTTAATTTTAAGGCTAGATATCCAATTCCAAAAATTCCTGGAGGCAACCCTATGAAAACCCTAGATACAAAGTTTGAGCCCTATCGGTAAAATAGTTTAGGCTCTAGTCCGAGGTACAGACATACAGAAATTCAAAAACAACTTTTTTGGATTTGGGGTGTCATGAACCTTCAACATTTATAAAAATTTCGAGTTCCATTCTTTTGAAGATCACAATACTTTCTCTACCTGTAAGATAGCGAGAAAATAAAAAGATCAATAATTCACAGAGACTTGCTTTGATGGTCGTATGGCCTAAAGCTTCACCCATACAATAGACTGAGCTGACAGTGACGAGATGGTCGGGGTTATAATCCCTGTCATGTTTACGGTGGATTGTTAATCAAGCAAATCCTGGTACATTTATTGAAACTTCTGCCTTTTCTTTTTCCTAACAATTTAGTTTAGCGCCACGGATACTCCAAATCAATGTTAAATAATGATGCACAACAAATATTAGACGTGTGTGTTTATATACATATCCACTGAAAGAAGGACCACATTGTCTGCTCTTTGTCCTACTACCCATTTGGTCTATCCACATTTAACTATGTTGAAAGGGTAGTGGTGAGGATAATATAATTAAAGGAACTTTACCTGCAAATTGCATGGAAGAAAAGTAAAAAAACATTTAGTTAAATTCATCCTCAGCTAACCCAGCTGGTATTCGTGACCGGACCTTCACATCAACGATAAAACAGACTAAATTAGGCTGACATTAGGTCAAAGTGTACAATGATTCAAGTGACACGAATTCCTATTTGATGTTCTATAACCTTATCTAATTGGAAAAAAAAAATAAAAAAATTGTTGAAATAACTAAAAATAAAATAGGCAATACAGTTGTTGGTGCAATATAGTTTTTTTCTTATTGATTACTTAGGTTTCAACCTTTTCTTCTAAGGTTTACAAAATATTGATAAAGTATTGTGACAGCAAAATATAATTAAATGAGAACAATATTGTTTCTCTTGTTTCATTTCTTTTTCATACCGTTTATCCCGCAATTTCTCTCTCGGTTTGAATAGTTTGAATTCTTTATGATTATCATGTTGTTGGTGGGATATAAAGATTTCAAATCCTAGTTTGGATTCTCACAGTGACTGAAATATTGTTTAAGAAATGTATAATAAGTGGGAGCATTTTGGTGGGCTATTTATTTATTTCTAGAGTGTATGTTTCAGAGGAAGATACTCCCTGGCACCCGGACTTTAATCTCAAAATGTTTTTTTATTTTTAAATTTATTAGTTGGTTGATAAATTTAAAATATGAAGGATTTGCCAAGTATTAAGATCCAAAAACATATTTGACTAACATTTTCATTGAAATCTATTTTTAAAAATAAACAGCGTATGTTCATATTTTTTACTATAGATTTATTATAGTGGTTTTTTAATTTCATTTTATACTCTTCTTCTTAAGTCAAAGACTCTAAGGTTCGTTTAGTGAGATTGTTATCCCTAAGATGCTGGGGATGTAATTAGCAATTCAGATGGTTAATGCTGCCTGCACCGTCTGGTATAAATCCTATGTACTATGGATGTTCAGGAAGTGTGGGGGTTTCCCGTTGCCTTCCACATTGAATTTATATGAGCAAGCGCAAAATAGCACACCAATTTTGCCAGATAAGTATTTTAATATACCTTCCAGGGTTCTCTTACATGCCACAATAAACAAGACACCAATATCTTTACTTCCCCTCCGAAGGATATTGTTCTACGGATTTTTATCGCTCAAACAAATACGTTAACCTTGGCTGGGTTTGAACCCATAAATATTAGGTCCTGAAGCAAGCAATTTATACCCAAGACCATTGAGGACAACTTATTGATTACTAAGCACCACGTATTACTACCCGTTCGGGTTATACGCTGACAACTTATTCTTTTCTTGGATGATAAAATGTTAAATTACCAGGAAAAATAATTAATTTTTTTACTAGATTTAGGCCTATTTAACATGCACTTTTTCTAACTGGCTTATTATATCAGCGCACGAGTTATGGGTTAAATTAAATCTAAAACATGCAAAACACCCAACCCCTGGCCGTTAATTCATCAATGTGAAAGTGGAACCCCAATTTCACCAGTGATAAATTTTTCAGCCATACTAGGAATTTAGCATGGTACCCTTAGCACAATAGACACATGCTACCCACTGAGCTATGGTGTCGGACTATAATAAAAATCTAAATTAATTATTTGAATATACAAAGTGACATGCAACATTGTTCTCATGGTCTAATGCGTGGTGGCAAACTGCCAATTTTTTTGTCTGATTCAGCCCACACACTTGTTTGGTTTGATTGGCAAGTGTTGGGTATATATATATATATATATATTTATTTATGTAATACTTCCCATTTAAGAACGTTGGAATTTAATTTATTTATATATAAATAGGAAGTCTTACATAAAAATTACATATGCCCTTCTTTTTCCAATTTCTGTTGAAAAATATATAGAAAAACATGCGTAATTGGTCTTGTTCTAAATCAAATATATATATATATCTTATGCCACCAGGATTTGTTGACTAGACATTCCTTGTATTCTACTGTCAGTGGCGGATATGTAGCGCTCTTATGAGCACCATGTAGGTGCGGTTACTTCATCCCGATGAGATGATAATGATTATGATGGTTGTGTGGTTCCAGTAGAATTCTTAAACCTAACTGCCCAATTATCCAGACAATGGCAACAATACCTATGGCAGGAAAAATACCTATGGTACTGCCAGAAATAGAGCCCGGGACCTCAAGTCTAGTGGCAAGGAGTGCTGACCACTAGACCAAGAGGCCGGACAATAATCTACAAAGGATATCTTAATTATTTTAATAGTTATATTTTTTGAATAGTAGGTTTTTGCATTTATTATTCTAAATATAACCCTCGATGTAATACATGTTTGCTTAATGTTACGTGACTACACCATAATTGACAAAAAAAAAGTTTCATTTTATTTTTCCTATACCCGGCCCACATCACTAACTTTGTTACCTGCCTGGCCCCTGTAGGCATTGTAGTTTACAACCCCTGGTATAAGGCGTCACTCTAGCAATAGCCTGGACTGCTGAAGACGAGGAAATTGAGATTCAAATCATGGTCTGAAGTACTGTGGCTGAACATTTATAAACCATTTATAGCTCTACCTCCACGAAAATGATGGCACATATCCTCTAAATTCAAACTCCCTAAACCCCTAGAACATTAAAATAATTAATGTATACGCGTATAAACCAAATGTGTAGTGAGACGTGGTGAAAAATATATTTTTCTGATATAAAAAATTGGTTTACAAGAAATTTCTACATGTTATTCATTAACTCGTATTGATTTTTTTTTAAAATTTTTATATAGGCTTAACCGGGCAATAAGAAATTCTGTTAGTTGTTTAAAAAGGGTTTTAGTTGAATCAAAGTACATAAGCTTACATGTATTCAAAATAGACGAGACCTGAATTGATCCCCTATTGGTAAAAGCTCCTTTAATTTCATAGCCGAGTGTCTCACCTTTTATGGAAGTCCACTAATGTACTGTACAAACATAATCAAACCTAACCTAACTTGATTAAAGAAATGTCAAGTCTTCGAAGAGATAAACAAGGATAACTGAACATTATATAGTGAATTCACAATCATTTGTAACTGTGTAAATAAATTACAAATAAATTATGTCTAGTAATCTCTGCGAAACTTAGGAAAACATGTTTGTATTTAATAAATTGTTCTCTTTATCATGAACAAAGTAATATTTACTTACAGGACTACTTATAATCTCTTCCTTGAGATGTTTTGGAGAAACTATAACTATTTATAATCCCTCCCTTGGGGTGTTGTGGAGGAACTAGAATTACTAATAATCCCTTCCTTGAAGTGTCGTGGAGGAACTATAACTAATTATACTCTCTTCCTTGAGGTTTCCTGGAGGAGCTATACTTCTTTATAATCATTTACTTGAGGTTTTATGGAGGAGCTAGAACTACTTCTAATCCCTTTCTTGAGGTGTCATGGAGGAACTATACTTATGATCATTTGCTTGAGGTGTCGTGGAGGAACTAGATTTACTTATAATCCCTTACTTGAGGTGTCGGAGGGAGCTAGGACATTGCATTGGGACTCCTTGAGGCTCAGTGGAAGAACTCGACACCCCCTGTTAAAACATGGGGGTCGCTAGGAGCGAGGAACGGTAGAGACAATCTTATAACCGTGAAAGAAACAGCGAGTTGTTTTGATAAGATATTTGAAAATATACTTCAGGAGAAATACAAAAATGATTAATGCTATATGAATGCAGAGTTAGCTCCGTTTTAATTTTATTAGTTTTACTAATTCTCTACCAAATATTTGTTAATTTAAAGCTAAAATGGGATCATTCTATACACCCTAATAATTAATTGATAGTGATGCCTATGTATTAAAACCAAATAAATGTAGGTAGATATATGCTACACCATGTTACTATAAACATACACTGTGGATATGTTGCATAAAAGTCCTTGGATAAGTGAGCAGAAGATAACGGGAACCATTAAGATATTTTTTTTATCAAATATAATATTTCTAATTTGATAAAAGCTTTTTGTTAAAGTGCTTGAGAGAAAAAGTGTTAAATTTCTGTTGACACTAATTCCAAAATGATGTATTTGCAACGGAATAGAAGACATGTTAAAAGATGCTTTATCTACAGTAAATCTTTTTAAACATATGAATTGTGTAATATAGACTGGACTTTCGATGAGAGGGAAATAAGGATTCGAATACTGTTCGGGTGTATTCTCCTAAAGAATTTTATATTCCGCTTCACAAAAATGTGGATATCCTTCCTACTAATTTCAACCTTCCCCCTAATGGCCTAGAAGAATGTGCATTTATTTAAAACTTTTCTTCATGATCTTGTGTCCTTAAAATTGTGTTATTTAGGGATATTCTGCACTGAATGTGAAACCCGATTTTTAAACATCCATTAGCGTTTCCAGCCTATGGTCTGGGTTATCTTTTATTAAAGTCATATATTTAACCACTACTGGCTTGTTAGGCCTGTCGTAGATACATATACATTATAATCTAACTTAAGACTAGGACAGGCACAACATCCAGGCCCCGGCCTTTAATTTATCAATGTGAAAAGGTAAACCCACATTTCACCAATGATACATTTTTTCAGAAATGCCAGGAATCGAACCCGGGACCCTTAGCTCAATTGGCAGACACGCTACTGACTGAGCTAAGGAAGTGGAACTCTAATCGATCAAATAATATTTGGGGGTAGGCCAACTTTCTTATTTTAATTTATTTTCAAGTCTTTATGTTGACAAACTTCTTATTCATAAAAAAATAGCTCAAATTGTAAAATTAAATACAATTATTTCGCTTCCATAAAATTTATGCAGGCTATAATTATTTAATTCGTTATATTTGTAATACAATTAAGAAAGGCTGGTATTCTAACTAAGGAAAACATTAGGTATCTATCTGGTCAAGCGCACTATCGATTTTTAATGCCAAGTTCAATTGATAAATAGCGATTAAGGGTTATTTATGGTTATTACGGTTCATATACTACGACTGTTTGCTGGCTCATTTTAACAGTCTGTTGGTGCTTACGTTAATTCCAGATTAAGCGGAGATGTGTGGACGGTTAAACGTTTGTGAACGCCTCCATTTCACACTGAGCCAAATATTTTTTTCTTCACAGTAGGTACTGTATATAGCAATCTCTGGCTAATAAGTTTTTTAAACCATGGCCTACTACTCTTTTTGGGTTATACGCAAGTATTCTAATTACTCTAATGTTGTAGGGAAGAGTAGGGTAGCTCTTTAAAGAAATATACCAGCATTTACGTATAAAATAGTGTAAAATAAGAAATCAGTTCATATAATGTTAATGGTTTTGATTCCACCCTAAAAAGCTATAAGGAAACGGTACCCATTATAGGTTGAACCACTTTTTTCTTCTTTAAACTAAGCATTTGACGTTTATTTATTGCTTTTTTTTCTCGTTTTTTCACATGTTATATGTCACCTTTTCACTAAGGATTGCCTTCATATTAGATTTAATAGCACACATCGAAAATAGTAGCACCCTTTCAACAATATATTCATCTGACAAGCATAAGAGGAAGAAGTAACCATAAAAATAAAGCAATGGTTGTTTTGTGTGTTCGGGCTCTACATTTATACATTATTCGTAGGTCAGCCGGCAGAGGTTCATTTGAATAAAATTTAAATACGATCGATTAGTAGTTGAGCAAGGTCAGTAACCAACATGCCAGCCTCGACTGCTCATCACTATCCAAACCAAAATAAATGTTTTTATTTTATTAAAAAAAAACTATCCAAGAAATTAACACAGATAGGTGATGGGACCTTCTGAATTTAAGATAACTAAAATACTTTCTATTCTTACTAGCATAGATTTGAACAGGAAGTGCTAGATGAGTTCTTTAAGGTTGGGTTGTGGGTAACGTGAGCTAAGGTATCTCTATTTCTTACAGTTTTTACAACAACAAAAAAAGCTTTGTGGTCGAATGGTCTAAGGCGTTAATTTTGTAAAATTATTTTTATCACCGTGTCTAACTACCTGTTCAGTTTTATACACATACATTATAATTACCATATTGCGGTAGGGATGAGGAAGGAAACATTTTAGAGGAAGTCTACCCGCATTTTCGTGGAAGGAAAGTGGGAAACCATTTAGAAAAAACCACCCTCAATAGACCAAACCGGGATTATAACCCTAATCTACCCGTCATCAGCAGGCCAGTCTAACACAAGAGTGACTCCATAAACTATTCGGTCACTGAAGAAGGGGGTTGAAGAGAAATTATATCTGGGGGTACGCGAGCATAATTATCGCTAAAGTCTGAATTTTAAGTGACAGAGATGTCGGGACTCGAGTCCCGGATGGGTACATATTGGCAGTTTTTCCTAAGAAATCTCAAACTTTCTTTCCAAGCAAATTCAGGTATAGAATGTATAATTTTTACCTGATTGATCTCTGCTCCAATAACAATAAAAATATTAATTAATAATGACTTTTCACAACTAATACAATTTCAGTCACTAAACCCGTGTACTTAGTATTGGTTTGGTGTATTACTAATCCACTCCATGACGTCATACCACAATCGGGCTATACAAACCGAGCGGCCGTTATCTTTTAGCATCATAGTTCCAACTTATGGTGGTAGAGGGTGTCAGGCGGTCAGCAAAACGAATCCTCAGGCCGTTAATCTCAGCTATATAAACCAGAGCTGCTACTTAATTATTCAAGTAGCTCCTCATTTGCCCCTACGAGTCTGAATTGAACTCGTTACAGACCCACAGCTTCACAGAAAAATCTTTTAAGTGCCAGGGAACGACCCGGGACCTCTGGACAAGTAGCCAGGAAATCTGACCACTATAACACAGAGGTGGTTTCATTTGGTATCTTAGGTTCAATTAAATTTTAGGTCAAGTTTTGATCTTCTTATGTGTTAAAAAATGTATGTTACAAAGTAATAATAATAATAATAATAATAATAATAATAATAATAATAATAATAATACAATTTAATATGGGGTGTGTGAAGGCCGTTTATTAATTGTGAAGTGAGGTCAAAGTGAAGCTTGAAACGTGCAAGGCAAAGTCAAAGCGGAAGTCAAAGATAGGGATTTTGTATTGTCACATACGACTACTTTTAGTTTTAAAACTATGCATTATGCGCATTGAGGCTAAGAGAAAATATTTAGAGAAAAAAAAACAAAAAAAAGATATGTTGATTTATTATGGCATTATATATATTTGCTATAGTCATTGCTAAAATATGGTTTACAAACTATCCTAGAAACTACTATATACTATTGTTTTTGTTATTATTATTATTATTATTATTATTATTATTATTATTAGCACCGTGTCTTACTACCTGTTCGGGTTATACGCACTTACGCTAATGTGTAATCGTAGGGTGATGGGTGACCTGGTGGTCTAGGGGTAAGGTGTCAGACTTCTATGCTGGAGGTCCGGGGTTCAATCCTCGGTCCTGGCACAGATTTATCTGATTGTCGAACCCTTCCTTCACCTCTGACAAGACGTGTATTAATCACAACTTGTGAATGTGAGGAATGCCAGGCCCCCAACGTGGTTCGGATTCCACGTTAAACTGTAGGTCCTACATTTCGTCTCACAATCACCCTGACATTACACATTAGCGTAAGTGTGTATAACCTGAACGGGTAGTAAGACGCGGTGCTAATAATAATAGGGTGATTGTGAGATGAAATGTAGGACCTACAATTTAACGTGGAATCCGAACCACGGTGGAGGCCTGGTATTCCACACACTCACTGATTTATTGATTAATACACGTCCTGTCAGAGGTGAAGGAAGGGTTTAGTAATCAGATAAATCTGTGCCAGGAGACTATATATAAAAATGTGTTCTATTTAGTGAGATATTTAAAATCTGTTAAAGTATATATGGTGACTAGTTTTTTTTTTTTTTGAAAAAGCATGAATAAAAGAAATATATTAAACGTGCTTGTTAGTCTTATGTTACAAATAAAAAGGGAGAAAGATTTCGATAGAGTAGAATTAATAGAGGGAGAGAAAATAAATGGTACGGCGCACCGCACAGACTTTCTCTCTCTTTCTATAAACTCGTAAGATTTCTGAACGGAATAATGTACATTGTA
>CABFWB010000288.1:130164-144252 GCA_902151455.1 Timema bartmani
AACTATCACATTACTCTACATAACCATATGTTTTCATAACAGCTGTCCCAAGTGACAGTGGCAGATATCAGCTGTTGGCGTAGTGATATTTTAGGGACTATTTTTTAGTTACTTTTTGAGCTGTCATCCAAGTAAACTTAGGTCGTGAATGGCGTTTAAGTGTCGTCAATCATGAACCATTGGATACACACGTTGAGGGCACCGTCTACTACTTGGGAGAAAATATTCTCATACTGCATTAGTTCTTATTGGAATGATAGTTGTTATTTTTTACAACATGTCTTAGAATCCGTTTGGGCTATATGCACACACTAATTACGCAAATTTAATATTGATAATGTAGCTAGAATTTTAGGGTAAATGTAGCCACATTTTCGTGGAGGGAGAGGAGTTCATTAAAAAAGCACCCTCACTACACCCGACAGGAACTTAAACCCTGATCTCCCATTCACAGGCAATCTACTCAAAAAGGAGAGTGACGCGTTAGACCATGAAATCACCGGTGTGTGTAGAATGGTAATTCCCAATCATCAAAACCACTAAAAAAAATCATAACTAAAAAAACTCCATGGTTTGAGCCTGCAAGACAGCTAAGCGGATCGAGTAGCGCCACTGGTAGCGAAGATAGTGCCAACATTTGCGGATAGAGGGTTTTATGTGGTCAGCACAACGTACCATCCAGCTATTAATCTCAGTTTTCTAGACCAGGATTGCTACTTTTTTTATTCAAGTAGCTCCTCATTTGTCCTCATGAGGCTGAGTTCAACCTCGTTCCAGACCCACTGCTTAACAGAAAAATTTTTGGTAACGTCAGAGATCGAAACTGGGGCCACTGGATCTGAAGCCAGGAACCCTGACTTCTAGAGCACAGAGGCTCTATGCCTACATTAATCATGCTAATTTAATATAGAGGAGGTAGGTAACATTTCAGTGGAAGTGCACCCACATGTGTATGGAGGGAGGTTAAGAATACATATAGAAAAATCACCCTCAGCACACCCAACAGGGATTACAACCCTGGTCTCCTCGTAACGGGCAATCTAGTCCAAAACGAGAGTGACGCATTGGATGATGCGATTACCAGTGTGTGTATAACGGTAATTTTGATACATTAAATCCACTAAAACAATCATCATTGTACTAAACTTTATTTTGTGACACTATTTAAAGTTGATATAAAAATTTAAGGAAGGCTGGATATATGTTTCTAACCATTTATTTTAATCTAAGAACTACAGCGCTTTTGTGTGCAACGTTAAAAATGCTATAAGCTCACATTTTCATAATAGAATTTAAATATTATAAAACTCTTAATATAAGATTTTTTCATTTTATATAAATACGTAAGGCTAAATTTAATTTTACTAATAACCCCCAAGAAGGCCTTTCTCCTTACCTTAATTCTACTATAAATTAGGGTTCTACTAGGAAAAAAGGCTTAACAATGTTATTTTTAAGCAAATCAGGCAGTACCTTATCTATCGCCACCATTTTGGCGTGAGCAATATATTATAGAAGTTATAAACCACTTCTCAATTAATGTGGGATTTCTAGACGTCTGCAACACGTCCAAGAGCACAAGGAGGCGGCCACTTTCACACACATACTCATTTATTGTTGAATATTAACTGTCCACTGTTTTTAGTTCGATGCATCTTATACCATTTGGATATCCGCACTCTTTACACACTAATGGGATAGAAATGAAGAAGTTGTGTAGGCTGGGGATAGGTCAACCACACTACTTTCTACTATTTACATAGTGTGTACCGTAAAATAGTAAAATAATAGGAGAGGGAGNACATTTACATTTAATCTCCTCTTTTGGCCAATAACGTATTCTCTTTCATTTATATAATCTACTAATTGGCATTGTTAATGACTCGAATGTGTGTAGCACACATTAAGATCGTTGGATGAACACGTATACCCATTATTGTAAATACATTTTATATGAAATCGCAATGAAAATAAGGATTATTTTTAACAATGGTTTATTTTTTGGCGTCGTTGCTTATAGTTTATGACTTCAACTATACAGCTCCAGAAAACACAATTAGTAAAGTAATATCATTTGAATTGAGAAATAGAATGGATAATATTATGTGATATTAATATAAACTACCTAAAAATATTTTTTTAAACATATAATTCTGAAGTATATTTTAAATCAGAATATTTTACTTATAAAATATGCACAACTTTAACTATCAGGATTTTCATCAATAAAACTCGTTTAATTTGATCAAACCTATGTATAAAACATACACACTCTTTCCATTAACCTTTTTAAAAGCGTTTGAATGCGCCTTTATCAAAAATAGAAGTTCATCTATATCTACACAAAGGATAAATAGAAACATAGACAAATATACAATTTATATTTATGCTAACAATTTGTGGTTTTGAGTGTAGTAAGTAGACATCAAGACCAACTTCTAGATTGATACACAGGATGGTATGCAAGAACGTTAGTGGACTGATAGTTTTGTGCCAAGCACACTATCGGTCCATCATTTAACCTATGATGACGCAAGCAAACCCACGCTAGTGTCCACTTAGCATCCACTTAGTCAAGTTCTTGTATACGGCACCAAAATGTGTTAACACTCACCCAATTCAACGGTACTGAAAGAACCTTAGCTATGAACCTTTTATAAAGAGTTCTATTATATTTATAGAATATTAATAATTGAATGAATTGGCCAATTTTATCTATGGGTAGAGTCTTCTTAATCCCGGTAATCAAGCTTTAAGGTGGGGATGTAGGGAATGCGAGAAAAGTCAAGGGTTTTTGCCGTTCTTACATAAAACATTTTTTTTTTGCAAAAATAAATAAAATATTGCTTCAGTAAAAACAAAGAGTTTAATTTTCTTCACATGTTGACCTCAAAAATTGAATATCTATCATGAGCACAGAGGCATTATCTAATAAACCATTTAAATGAGGAGAAAAAGTATCATTAAATTCCAGGACACCCTTGAAAGATATTCAAGAACTGTTGGTATCATCATGTGAAGAAAATTAAACTCTATGTTTGTACTGAAGTAATATATTGATTTAATTTGACAACACAAATTTTGATATAAAAACTGAAAAAACACTTATTTGTTTCGCGTTCCCTACATCCCCATCTAAAATGTTGGTCCCATGATTACATTACATTTTATTACTAGCTATTTCATAAATGCAACAGCTGATATTAATTTATAAGGCATTCATAACTAGGATCTTGAAAGTATTGTTTGAATTGAAAATATGCTGATCATGAATAAATTAAAATGGTTTTTGAGCATAAGAGACTCAAAAGAATAATTCGAATGGTGTCTAGAATAACATATGAAACACGTTTTGTATATCTCAAATTTTAATGTAATTATTTTCAAAAACCTCTTAAATAGATATTTCAGTAATTTTGTTTGACAGCTTGTTATACCATTTTTAATATATGTAATCTTCAAACATTATATTAAAAAATCATTCAGTTTCAATGAAAGTTGTATTTATGAATATATAGCTCAGGAACGTATAACTTTCTAAACTAAACATTAAATAAGCAAGTAATTTTAATTTATTTGATATTTATAAATAGTTTTTTATCTACTGTAATGAATTTCTTACTATAGTTTCCAAAGAAGGAATCATAATGAAAATACAATATGAAATCTAGAATATGTAGAATCATGACCAATATTGTCGTAGTTATATTATAATAAGTAACATAAATATTAAAATCTATGTCTACTCAATATCATTTATTGGTTAACTACTTTCTAAAAACTCAAATCAACAAAATTTAGATTACCAAGTAAACCGAAATATCAACATTGAACAGGGTGTTGGATAAAGTTGTGTTGTGCATCCATGGCTGCTTAATGTATTTATAGATAAGTGTATTAGAGATGCTTGAGAGGATGCGGTTGGTATAAAAATGGACAATGTGAATCTGAGAATGCTGCTATATGCAGCTGATGCCATATTAACGTTTGATAATGAAAGTAACATGCAGAATGCATTAAATCATTTTAATGAAGCTACAGGCAGAATAAATTTTTGTATAAATGTCTCCCAAGCTAAGGTGGTAGTTTTTGATAAGGATGTATCAGGAAATGATTGTCAGCTCAGTATAATTGTAAAACTCTAAGAACAAGTGAATGATTTTGTGTATCTGGGCACAATGTTGTGTAAAAATGGAGGGATGGTTGGCGAAATCGACAGGGGGTGAATGCATCTCGGAGGTTGGTTGGATTTAAGTGTACTATACAAATGAATGAAATAGTATAGAAAGAGGCAAAGACGGCTCGAATGAGATTTTAAGAAATATTTATGGAAAAATTCATATAGACATATTCAGTAATTAATGGGTGCTGAAGGAGTGCGGTTTTAAAGGAAATCCAATAGGTAATTGTGAAAGAAGCGTGTTACGTTTATTTTTGGCATGTTGAGAAGATAAGTGTGGATCAAGTGATGAAGCAAATATATGAATGTAGAGTGTGTGGATCAGAAGGAAGGAGTAGGCCAAGTAATGCGTAGCTAATTGTGGTAGATGAATGTGTGAAAAAGAGAAACTTTAAGAGTTTTAAGAATACAAGAGAATGTATGACTTGGTGTATGGATGTTGTTCAAGTGAAGGAAGTATGCAAGGATAGGGCAGTGTGGAGAAAATTAGTGAGGATGGATTAAGTATGGAGATTTTTTAAACAGTATATATACACCGTTTCTTGCTTACCCTGTAAGGGAATGTCATTATTAGGTATGTATGTATGTATGTATGTATGTAATGTATGTATGTATGTATGTATGTATGTATTTACGTATGTATGTATGTATGTATATATGTATATATAATTTATTATTCTATAATACATTATTTTAAATATCAATAAACGTTATTTATTGTATCCAACACAATTAGATCCCTTCAGAGTATAAAAAGTGTAAATCAAACATAAAACTAGTTATAAAGTTGAAATAAGGCATTTTCCTTTTCTATGACTCAGATAAACTATAAAGAAATTGGTTTACAATTAATACTCCGTAATTTAAATTGTCTAGTGTATGTTGACTAAATATATGGTTCGACACAATCGCAAGTACTTTTGAAAACTATAACTTGAAATTAAATTTTAAAAAATAAAGCTAAATGCTCTTAAATATTTTATCCTCATAAAAATGAACGTATTATTTTGAAAATCCTATAAAACACTCTTTAGATTTAAATTAAATTTATAGAATCATTAATATATATTGTATACGTGATTTACAGTATAATTATAAATATTTAAAACATTTATTATAAATATATATACCATATAGTTTCAAAAATAATTCATTAGTAAACAAACACAAAATGATTTAAAAAAATATTTTTATTTATTATTTTTTGTAATTTTATAGTTAAAAAAATTCAAATTCGATAAAACCAATCATCAGTAAACTTGTCTTGAATAATTTTTTTTCCCTGATTAATAAGTATACAGCGTTATTCATTATAAAAAAAACACTCTCCAGATATTAATTTTATACATAATCACCAAGAGATAATTTGGGTCAAATTAAAACCTTCAGGAATTGATAGTTGTATCAACCCCTTGTTTTAATTTTTCTCTGAAAATCAAGTACACATAATGATCTATCGTGAGGAACAATCAAATAAATGTATCTGTTTTGAACCAAAATCGTTAGTGTAATTTTCAACTCATTTTAAAGTTAACAAAAATTAACCATCAATAAATTACCCTTGATTCAATTTTTGTCTGTAAAATAATTATGCAGTGTAATTATAATGTAAAACATTCTATATTAATAAACTGAAAAAAATCATTTGAGCCATTTTTGAAAAATTCAAATTTAAAAAAAATCAGTCGATTTTAAACTACCCTTACATTTTAAAAAAAAATATAATAAGTGATATTTGTCGTGTAAAGTTATACATTGATGAAATCTTAGCAAAAAGTTGTTAAAGCTATTTTCGAAAAAAAATTAAATTAAAAAATCAATAATCACTTAACTAACCTTAATCGTAGAGCTAAATTAAAAATCACCATTTCATCCAAAAATATGACCATATGACACTCAACTATAAAATTTAAATTAGGGGAGTGACCTGGTGGTCTAGGGGTAAGGTGTCAGACTTCTGTGCTGAGGGTCCGGGGTTCAATCCTCGGTCCCGGCACAGATTTATCTGATTGCCAAACCCTTCCTTCACCTCTGACAAGATGTGTATTAATCACAACTTGTGAATGTGAGGAATGCCAGGCCTCTACCATGGTTCGGATTCCACGTTAAACTGTAGGTCCTCCATTTCATCTCACAATCACCCTACCATTGCACATTAGCGTAAGTGCGTATAACCCGAACGGGTAGTAAGACGCGGTGCTAATAATTATATAAAATTTGAACAAAATCCACAAAATAAGTTCTACTGTAACTTCAGGTATATACAGTATACATGTACTGGACTTGTAAGAACAACTTTTTGGAATTCGGATGTACATAAAACATTCCGTCTTAATCTCTAGACCTTTCACGATTTCTTAATTTTCACTAACAAAATACTTTGTCTATATCGACGCTGGGTATATCTAGAGGGAGTGGAGTGTTAGTGCGTCGGATATAAGTTGGTTTTTAAGTCATGTGCTGTTTAGAAAAGTTAACTTTTAAAAATAAACCTAAATTTATTTACTATAGAGACATTTCAACATACATTATTATTTAAATCTTTATAATTTCCAAACAAATTTTGTAAAAGAAAATATTCCATTTTAAACACAGTTTTCAAAGTATGCATGTATTGAGACTATTTTTTTCTTCTATGACCACACAGTCCTGGTTTTTCCACCCATACCTTGCCCACTAACATTTCCTTGGTCCCCCTCCAGGCCAAACTCCTTGTATTGATCCTAACTTCTTCAACCCCCTCGCACACGTCCGCCCACCCCCTTCTTTGGGGGGGCTGTTGTTGTGTACTGCATACCAATCTTCTAGGCTTTTTTTCTTTCTTGCTTGCTTTCTTTCTTTTTCTGCTCTTCATTGTTCTCTCTTCTCTATTCTTGTCGTTCTTATTTAGTTCATCTTGTGTTGTGTTCTTTTTTTCCATCGGAAGTTTTTTAGCCGTCTTTTCTCCTCTAAGTTGCACCTAAAGCTAGACCAGCCCGCAGAGCAGCGGTATGTGTGGACGCGTTCCTTCAACCTTGCTGCGTGTGTTTACATAGATTTGGTTTGCTTGGCGATGCCAACATTTTTATTTTTTAAATCTATCCGGAAGTATTTTATTTGATAGTAAAAACAAAGTCCATAACACACATTTGTAATTAATTTCCGGAAATATTGGAGATGTGGTACTTTATCTCTGAACATTTATTTAAATAAAGAGGTTAGATAAAGAGTATCACCTTTATCAATAGGGATTGTGTATTTGTGATTTGCCACTTATCTATAAATAAATATGATACATTCCTTATGATCTTCTTTCATATGTAAGTTCCAAGCTATTCCTAATTATTTAGTCTACTTTATGGCACTGGGAACTCAATATTTAATTGCCATATATCTTCCTAAGCACCTTGTTTTCTAACACCCTAAATTAATTTTTTTCATGCAAGGCCAGAGACCACGTTTCACACCCATAAAGAACATCCAGTAAAATTATTGTTTTGTATATTCTTAGTTTTAAATTCCCTGACAGCAGGCGAGATGTCAACAACTTACTGACCTAGTATCCATACATAATGTAAAACAAATCTATGGACATCTTTTTAAAGTCATATCAGTTATGGTGAATAGTTCGTGTA
The DNA here is from genome assembly GCA_902151455.1 of Timema bartmani. NCBI lineage: Eukaryota > Metazoa > Arthropoda > Insecta > Phasmatodea > Timematidae > Timema > Timema bartmani. Next base: position 137,959 of record CABFWB010000288.1, read on the forward strand.
TAAATATAAATGATAGAACTTAGCACCACTTCTTACTACCCATCTGGGTTATACGATTAAGTACTAATTACGCTAGTGGATAAGAATTGAGAAGGTTGAGTTTAGAAGAAGTTAACCCACATTTGCGTGAATGGAGAGTGGAAAACCTCCCAGTTCACCTGACCTAGATTCAAGCCTCAATCTCCCCATCCTCGGCAGTCTAGCTCAACATGACGAGCGCGTTAGCTAACTACGCCACCGAAGCGGGTCCTAAGATACTAAAAGAAAATTTATGTTTACTAGAAAAGCTAAATTTTCAGTATTTACTGATAAGCCTACATTAAGCCATTTTTCAGATACCAAAATCCCCCATTTACCAATACCACAGACTAATACAATCCTTAAAATTATAACGATCACAAAAACAATGCGTTGCATAGCTAAAAATAGAGATGATAACTTGGACCTATCTAAGCGCTACAGAACTTAATAAAGTTTTCATTTTAATGTGATACGGCTCATTTAACCATTATGATCTTTGAAAAATCATGAGACTCATTTATCATTACGTTTCTGTAACAGGGTATATTAATTCATTTATGATCCTTTGTGAAATATATTATTACTATATCTTTTCTTGCTGTAACTAAGGTAATTGTTGCTTAGATTTTATATAATTTATATATTTCTATTGGAATTGCCTTTTTAACATGATTAGAGCGTAAGATTTTAGGATACAATAAAATTCGTTGATTACAAAATATATTAAGCTATATGGGTGTTCCTAAGCCTTTTTTATGATGCTTTCAAATCGTCTACTGTGAAAATTGCATTTTAAAAATAAATTATTTACCATATATTTCTTCTCCTGCTTTTAATGTGTGTATATCTTTATTAGTTTGATGTAGTTATTCTTTATTTGGTTGCTTAATATGATATTATAGCTCCTCACTTTTCAAAGGGAGAGCGGACATATCAGTCTTAAATGAAGATACCCATCCCCTTAGTTGAAAATTCAACGCCCAGGATGATGATGATGAACTCATCCGATGCTGCTTCAATCATAGAATCAAAACTAATGATTTGGGATGAAGTGACCATGGCACTAAGTCATGCTATAATTATAATTGATAAACTATTGAAAGATGTAACGAGAAATAGCTTCCCAATTTTCAGTAAAGTAATTCTTTGGGGTAAAGATTTTCGTCATTGTCTAACAGTATTCCCTCAATCGCATAAAGCTGATAAAATACAAATGAAAGTAAAATATATATTTTGATGTTGGAGTTTGTGACACTTAGAATGAGTGGGAGCTTGCGTTCACAATAACCGAACTATAGTTTATGGCTTATTAAGCTGGTATACCGACAGCTCCCCAATAAAGATAAGCTGTAAAACTACATCATCGAAGTAAATATTCAAGAAAACCTTTGATATTCATCTTGAGGCCAGAAATATATTAATATATGAAAATATGTCAATACTGTGTCAGAGTAACGACAACGAAGGGGCTCTAAAACTACTGGATCGAAGAAGTTGTTTGCTACTCTAGCGTGGACTATATCGATTGTAATAATTAAAGAGAAAAGGATTACTATCCAAATGAGTTGCCCAAAAATCTTACTCCATCAGGTATGCCTCCACATAAACTAAATTTGAAAACAGATGTAATATTAATTTTGTTACGAAATCTGAGTACCAAAATAGGGTAGTATAGTGGAACTCACTTAACAATCGATAATCTGAACCAAAATTTACTTTCATAAACCATCTTCACATATTCCTACCAAGGTAACCCAGCTTTTATACCTTGGTTAGTTCTCGCACATTCCAATATAGACTTGCCTTTTGTGCTTGGCTGGCAACAGTTCCTCGTACGACTGACACTTTCAATGACAATTAATAAGTCCCAGGGTCAGAATCTCGACAGAGTTGGTGTCTAACCTCCTACTCCAGTGTTCAACCATGGCCAGCTATATGTAGCCATCTCAAAAGTAAGCCACGCTGCAGATATTCAATCGTAGGCAGTACATATACCTCAGTTTTATCTTATTTGGTGCTGACTGACAGTTCACAGCTGACTTCTGACAGTCAACAGTTAGGTATATACCTAAATTTTGACTGTCAGAAGTGACAGCTGCTAAACACATGTTTTTTGCAGATCATATGGTTCGGCGTAGGGATACATAATATGGTGTGGTAGCTTTTCAAAGCCGTCAGAAGTCAGCTGTGAGCTGTCAGTCAGCACCACAGAAGCTAAAACTGAGGTATAGTAACTTTCAAGGTGTCCCTATAAAGGAAAAACACAAAATATATGCCAAAAATTGAGTTTATCGGGAATAATTTTTAAAAATTATGAATTTATTTAAAATTAATAAAATAATATCTTCGTTGAACAAATCGTTAATCATTCCAAAAGGTCGGAATAAAACATATAGATTTGAATAACACCAAATACTTTATGTAGGTACGATGAGATATAGAATCTCGTGAAAAATATTGGCATCAAGCTACACTTCCCAAAATTTGATTTACTTGGAGGCGATAAGCTTACAGCCATGGACGCAAATCTCACTACCTTCCGTGGTGAGAAATCTAAAAGTAGATCAAAGAAACAGGTTAAAATCTTACAAAGAATACCTAAATTGCGCCTGTCGGGGACATTTCTAGTTCCTAGTTTGTGTGTGTGTATCTATATATATATGGTTGAGCTACACATATCTTAAACTAAATAATCTCAAAAATACAGGATAAGAGGGTTTAATCTAAGAACAATAAATTATTTTGAAGATAATCTAAAAATACTATTTGGTTTTCTCACCATTCCCAATGAACTGGATCGGAATTATTTTCCAGTCATAAAGGAAAACTCATTATACCATATCAATGATTTTACCATATGATTTAAAAAAAATAGAAAGACAACTATTTAACACATGCCAATGAAGCTGTTTTTAAGTAAATAATTTAGAGAATCATCTTTGGTGGGTAGTATTTTCAACACAAGTCAAACTAAAGGATATGAGCACCTTCTGAACAGATGGAGAGGTCTGAATGGGTTTATCTTAGGCGGCTCACTTAAAAGAAGTGTTCAGACGCTTTGCAGATATCCAGGAATCCTACTTTATTCAAGATTTTTATTTTAAAATATGGCTCACGCCAAAAGATAGGTGAAAGGTATAGACAAGTTTAAATAGGATTTAAAACCTTAATTTTTTTTATTTATCACAAAATAATTATTAAAAGGAGATATTTGCTTATGTTCAACGATATTTCATTAAATGTCACAGGTATGAGATCAAAGATATGGCTAGAAACATATTTCTAAGCCTTCCCAGGCTAATAAAGTAGTTTTAGCACAGTCACAAAAGAAAGTTGTAAGATATTTGAGTATTTTTTTAAGTCTTTTCGAAATTTCAGAGCTCCCTTCCAAAAAAAAAAATCCCTGCAGAGCGAGGATATTTCCTTATATACTCTATCCCTTCCAAAAAAAAAAAATCCCTGCAGAGCGAGGATATTTCCTTATATACTCTATTGGTGGACACTGGACAGCATATTTGAACAAATCCAATATTATGAGCTTTCCTTCTTGATAAGATTTCAGTATGTTTTTAAAATGTGTGAGCTCTTTCTTAAATGATGAATTTATTGGCAATTTCCATTTCTAGGCTATTCCAACAAACGATAAGTTTGCTATGAACCCATACTATTAAATTGATAAAAAAATGTTTGTGCGACATTTTGTGGAAATTGTTAGATTTTACCCAGCATAATATGCAAAGAGTTAAGACTACTCTCTGCTCTCCTTTATGAAAAGGGACATATTTCTGATAAATCCATTTTCCCAATTGCTAAAATAATTACTTCCAGTATTCCCTTTCCTCTGGTATTGACCAAATTGAACTATATCTGACACCAAATCATTTATACCTCCTTTATTGCTAAGCCTAGTAAATAATACACCCAATGGTGTCTGCACATAGTGGTTTTAGAAGGTCTTTTAAACCCTTTATGGCACGGATATTTAGGACATTAGACCCATCACAAGTGATTTAAATAGTATAATTGTTCTCACAATTAGGCAGATTTGACCTAATTTAATGTTTTCCTAGACAATATTCTCTCTAATTGAGAATTAAATTGACAAATATGTTGTAGTCCTAGAATGAAGGCATCGAGGTTTGATCACTGTCTAATACAAGCACATCCATGAAAAGCCCAAAAGGATTCTGTTTATACTTAAGAGTTAAAGAAATCATTCAAATGCATCAAAATCACACAATAAATTTAAGGTGTATTTAAAAAAAAAATTCGTTAAAATAATCTAAGATAAAAATTATAGAAATTAGTCCCATTATTTTTTCTCTGCTTAACACGAATCCAAAGTTATTGAATTTAAATTCTGGTCAAGGACATGATTCTGTTTCCAATGTATCATATCATCATAAAAATGGTATCTGAATAATCTATATATGAGCTTCTCTAATCCTTTCTTACTCTAAAGATTTGAGATTCGTTAAATTATCTTAAAGATATCTTGAATATCTTGACTTATAATAACAACTTTAAGCAATTGTTTACGGAAATTATATAGACTTGTGTTTTTAGAAAACTAACAAAATGACAAAAATGGACAAAATTTTTACTGAAATAGTTAATTTACTCATAAAGGATTCTCTTTTGTTATGACGTAAGATACATGGGAAACAAAATAATGTTTGTCAGTGGTACAAACAAAGCCTCTTAACATTTTTTTTCAAAATTCAATTAAAAATTTTTTTGCTATGATAAAATTGAACATTTTAAAAGATTTGAGGATTCATATTTGGATTCGGGATTTAAAATCAAATTTAAAATTGGAATTCGAGATTTCAAATCGGTTAAATCGGTCGGGGAGGGGGGTGGGGGCGGCTAATGGATTTGAGCAGAAGACTTGAGCAACTTCAATACAAGGCACTGTACATGTTTTTTATTCTTATGGATATAATTATGTTAAATTTAGTAGGATACATACGCTTATGGGGATGTGGTCTAAGGCATCGGGTTCAACATAAACTGGATTGCCAGCAACGAAGGGGTTAAGGTTCAAATCTCGTTTGGACGTACTGGGATTAATAATTTACTCAAGGTTTATCCCTGAGTTTTTTCCATTTTTCTTCGTGGTTAATAAGTTTCACCCGCTTCGGTGGCCGCGTGGTTTAGGGTGTTACTCTCACAGTAGACCAGACTGCCAATGATGGGGAGATTGAGGTTCAAATCTCGGTCGGGTTTACTGTGGGTGGTTTTTCTAAAGTAGTTTTCTACTCTCCCTCCAAACAAATGAGGGTACACTTCCTCTCAATGTAACCTTCCTCATTCCTAAAACCCATAAGCGTAGTTATTACATAAGTGTATAACATGATCAGGTAATAAGAAACGGTGCTAAGAAAGTAAATAAGGATTAATTTGTTCTATAACAACCTTTATCATATTTACGGTACCTTTCAGTTGAAGTCGTTAATTACAAACACATTTTACTTTTACAAACGTACTTTACTTGATTATTAAAAAAAAGGTTATCTTAATGAATGCAAGATGTAAACTAACCACTTAAAATAAACCTCGGTTATTAAATTAGAACAGGATAAGTTAAGAAATGGAATTTAATTTAAATGCGCATTTCGTTTACCCTGAAAGCTAGCAAGCGTACCTTGATGAGCTACACTATGGTGCAGCTTATAATAAAGAGCCACACTGTAATTGGTCACGGTAAGACTGCTGCTGCTTGTAAAATTGAGTCAACACGCATTAATCTGGATGTATATTATGGACCCACAATAAGTAATGAGGCCAACCACAATATCCCTGTACCATGCATACTCTTGTAAACCAAACTTCATTGTCTCATCATGCCTTTATTATTTTTTTTTATCACCACGACTTACTACAAGTTTGGGTTGTTCGCATACATAGTCCACTAATTACGCTAATGTGTTAGGGATGAGGAATGTTGAATTTAAAGGAAGTGTACCCACACTTGCGTAGAAGGAGGGTGGCGAACCAATTAGGTAAAAACCTCCTCGGTACACGCAACGTGAATTTGAACACCGAACTTAAGGTCATCGGCAGTCCATTCTATTACGAGAGTGACGCCTTAGACCATACGGCCACCGAAGTGAATTAACTATTATTGAAATGGGTCTAATGCTCAAAAATTAATCTCTACTTATTCAATAAAATAACTTGTTAATTCAAGTTGGGTTGGCTAGCTCCTACCTTGTATAGTCAGAAAATAGGATGTCGTGGCACTGAGGGACGAAGGTGGACTGGGCATTG